>CM046038.1:38423810-38635633 GCA_025215565.1 Flaveria ramosissima
GAGGAAGAGGAGCCTGTGCGGGAGGTGGCACGAGGCTGCAACTACGGGGTGTTTATGAGATGCAAGCCCCCTACTTTTGACGGTAATGGTAATGCGGCTGCTGCTCACCGATGGGTGAGAGAAATGGAGGCTGTTCTCGACATCAGCAAGTGCCGAGAGGATCAAAAGTCAAGTTTTCCACCCACTCCTTCGTGGACTCGGCACTATGCTGGTGGGACAACATTGTCCAAGCAGAGGGTAATCGGGCGATCGGGAGAATGAGGTGGCCCGAACTGAAGAAGATGGTAATGAGGAGTTCTGTCCTCACAGGGAAATGGATAAGATTGAGAGGGAGTTCCTCAGCTGGAGGCGGGGTCCATGACACACCAGCAATACACCACGAAGTTCAACGAGATGGCACGTTGGTGCCGGATCAAGTGACACCTCTTTCCGAAGATCAAGAGGTACATTCAGGGTTTACCGGTGGATGTTCGCCGGCATATGATCGCCGCCCGGCCAAGTACGTTTAGGTCGGCGGTCGATTTGGCCGGAAGACTTTATGATGAGAGGGGAGCGGTGGTGGTTGAAGCAATAGGAAGGGTGGTGGTGATCGAAGCTGGAACGGGAAAGTTTTGGTCGGGGTGAGGCCTCGACGGGTAACAAGAAGGCACGGGTGGATGACCGCCGCGTGGCCACACCGGGAGCAGGGTCGAGGAGATGTGGTAAGTGTGGAAAGGAGCATGCGGGAGAATGCAGGCTGGGTTTGAACGTGTGCTTCAAGTGTGGGAAGACAGGGCATATGGCGAAGGATTGCCTGACGGGCAAATGTTTTAACTGTGGGGAAATTGGTCATATGAGCAGGGATTGCAAGAAGCCGAGGGCGGAGAGTTCAGGGGCGAGGAGGACGGGAGGTGAGGGACCGAGGGCGAGCGCCAGGGCATTCACCATGACACAGGAGGAGGCTAGGACGGACCCTGACGTTGTTCCGATACGTTTCTGGTGAACCAAACTTTAGCTTCTGTGTTATTTGATTCTGGTGCTAGTAGGAGTTTTATTTCTGCTGCTTTCTGTGCTAAGCTGCCTGTTAGTAGTAGACGTGTTGATGCGCCCTTTGATGTAGAAACTGCCATAGGTAAGTCTACCAGGATTTCTGAGATGATAGAGAATTGTGATGTGGAACTCGAGGGTTATAAGTTTCCAGTTAGACTGTTCGTGATGGCCTTAGGTGGTTTTGATTTGGTTCTTGGGATGGATTGGTTGGCGGACTTCGAGGCGAACATTGTGTGTCGCAAGAAGATGATTCGGTTGTCGGCGCCTGATGGTAGTTCAGTGACGGTATATGGTGATCGGGTTACTACGATTCCGAAGTGATCTCGATGGCAGTGGCGGGAAAGTGTATGAGGCGTGGATGTAGTGCCTACTTGGCCTACGTAAAGGATGTGGATACGCAACACCACAACTAGCTGATGTACCGGTTGTGTGTGACTTTCCAGATGTATTCCCAGAAGACTTATCAGGAGTGCCACCCGACAGAGAGATTGAGTTTCAGATTGATCTGATACCGGGTGCCCAACCTATCGCCAAGGCACCGTATCGGTTGGCTCCGACCGAGATGAAAGAATTGATGGAGCAGTTGCAAGAGTTGCTCGATAAGGGTTCATTAGACCGAGTATCTCTCCTTGGGGTGCTCTGGTCCTGTTTGTGAAGAAGAAGGACGGTAGTATGAGGATGTGCATCGATTACCGCGAGCTGAACAAGTTGACAGTGAAGAACCGATACCCCTTACCGAGGATAGATGATTTGTTCGATCAGCTCCAGGGTGCCAGTTGGTTTTCAAGGATAGATCTTCGATCTGGTTACCATTAGTTGAAGGTGAAGGAGCAAGACATTCCTAAAACAGCTTTCCATACGCGCTATGGTCACTACGAGTTTCTTGTCATGTCCTTTGGCTTAACCAACGCGCCAGCTGCTTTTATGGATTTGATGAACCGTGTGTGTCGGCCTATGTTGGATAAATCAGTGATTGTGTTTATTGATGATATCCTGATTTTTCGAGGAGCGAAGCAGAGCATGCCGGTCACATTCGGGAGGTTCTAGAGACGCTGAGAAGGGAGAAGTTGTATGCAAATTCTCCAAGTGCGCGTTCTGGTTGCGCGAAGTTCAGTTCTTGGGTCACGTGGTGAATCCTGACGGGATTATGGTGGATCCAGCGAAAGTGGAGGCGGTTATGCAATGGAAGTCACCAAAGACGCCATCCGAGATTCGTAGTTTCTTGGGCTTGGCGGGCTACTACAGAGATTTATCCAAGACTTCTCTAATTTCTTCTCTACTGACTAAGTTGACCCGAAAAGAGGTGAAGTTCGTATGGGGTCAAGCTCAAGAGAAGGCATTTGAAGAATTGAAGGCGAGATTGACTCAAGCTCCTGTTCTGTCGTTACCCGATGGAAGTGAAGATCAGGTGGTTTATTTCGATGCTTCTTACTCGGGGTTGGGGTGTGTGTTAATGCAGAGAGGAAAGGTTATAGCCTATGCATCCCGACAGTTGAAGGTTCATGAGGTCAATTATCCTACTCATGACTTGGAGCTAGCAGCCGTGGTCTTTGCATTAAAGATTTGGAGGCACTATCTGTACGGGACGAAGTGCACCATATTCACTGACCACAAGAGTCTGAAGTACTTCTTTGAGCAGAAGGATCTGAACATGAGAGGCGGTGGTTGGAACTTGTAAGGATTATGATTGTGAGATCCACTACCATCCTGGGCAAGGCCACGTGGTGGCTGATTCCTTAGCCGGAAGTAAGAGAGGCCCGAGCCGATTCGGGTGAAAGCCTATCAGTTGATCATGACCTCTGATGTAATGAAGCAGGTTAAAGAGTTTCAAGATGAGGCACTGAAAGAAGATCATCTTAACTCTGAAAGGATGAGAGGTCTGGTTGGAGAATTGGGTGAAAACACGCTCGGTGTTAGAACCCGATTTGATCGTGTGTGGATTCCTCGTTTTGGGGATCTACGGGGAAGATAATGGATGAAGCTCACAAGACTCGGTACTCCATTCATCCTGGTGCCACGAAGATGTACCATGATATGAAGAAAGATTATTGGTGGCCGGGTATGAAGCGCGATGTGGTGGAGTATGTGAGTAAGTGCCTTACTTGCTTACAGGTGAAGGCCGAGCATCAAAAGCCGTATGGGAAGATACAACCTTTGGATATACCGGAATGGAAGTGGGAGCACATCACCATGGATTTCATTACAAAGCTGCCGCGTACTCCGAAAGGGTACGATGCCATATGGGTGATAGTTGATCGTTTGACGAAGAGTGCTCACTTCCTACCGATCCGCGAGACATATTCATCTGAGAGGTTGGCTGATCTGTTCATCAAGGAGATTGTGACTCGTCATGGTGTGCCGGTGTCTATCGTGTCGGATCGCGACACCGGTTTACATCTAAATTCTGGAAGAAGTTCCACGACGCTATGGGGACGAGGTTACATATCAGCACGGCTTATCATCCCCAGACTGATGGTCAGTCAGAAAGGACCATCCAGACGCTGGAAGACATGCTTCGGGCATGTGTGATTGATTTTGGTGGAAGTTGGGATGACCACCTACCGTTAGCCGAATTCTCATACAACAACAGTTATCATGCCAGCATTGGTATGCCTCCATATGAGATGCTATACGGTAGGAGATGCAGAACGCCCGTTTGTTGGGGTGATATTGGTCAGAAGGAATTGGGAAGCGTCGAGGTAATCGAGGCTACGACTGAGAAGCTTGAGAAGATCAAAGCCTTCATGAAGGCGCCAAAGATAGACAGAAGTCGTATGCTGACAAACGGCGCAGGCCGATTGAGTTCCAGGTGGGTGACCGGGTTATGTTGAAGGTCTCACCTTGGAAGGGTATCATTCGCTTCCGAAAGCGGGGCAAGTTGAGCCCAAGATATATAGGCCCTTTCCGAATTCATTGCTCGAGTAGGAGAGGTGGCCTATAGACTGGAGTTACCGGATGAGTTAAGTGGAATTCACCCGACATTCCATGTATCTCATCTAAGGAAGTGCTTAGCAGATGAAGATATGATTGTCCCATTGGAAGATATCGAGGTAGATGAACGGCTCAATTATGTGGAGCAACCAGTGGCAATCATCGACCGAAAGGAGAAAAGGCTAAGGAATAAAGTGGTTCCTCTTGTGCGTGTACAGTGGAAGCACAGGAAGGGATCCGAGTCGACGTGGGAGACTGAGGAAGAAATGAGACAGCATTATCCACGTTTGTTCGAGGAATAACAGGTTTCGGGGACGAAACCTATTTAAGGGGGGTGGACTTGTAACACCCGGAAATTTATTATTTTGAAGCCGACGAAGAAAGAAAAGAAATAAAGTCCAAAGTCGAGGGACCAAACTCGCCAACAAAGAAAAGTCGGGTAATGTGGTGTATGTGTAGGAGAGGGCAGCCCACTCTCCCCACACTTCATATATTTCAGCTCTCAAAGAAGAGAGAAGAGAGAAAGAGGAGAAAAAGGGAGAAAAGTGGTGTTTCGGGTGATTCGGGTGTCCAAATCCGTCGAGTGGCAAGCCAAATCGAAGCTCTTGTCTTTGTGCTCGATTGTGTGAGTTCTAGGACCCCACTTTTACTTGTTTTCAACTGATTTTGGGGCTGGAAGATGTCAAAACCCGTTTTACAAGTGTGTGTGTTTGACCCATTTGGGGTGTGATGTGTATGATGTGTTTAGAGTATGATTTCGGGCTTGTGTGTGCTTGTATGGTGTTAGGTATGCATCCCTAAGGTCCAGGAGGGTTAATTTAGGCTTAGAATGGGTTTGGATGAGCTTAGAGGCCGAAAATGGCAGATTGGGTTCGGGATGAACCCATTCTGCATCAGCTAGGGCTAGGCGACCGAATGAAGGCCATACGGCCGAATGAGGGCGATTGAGGGTCATTCGCACGATTGGGATTCATTCGCACGATTGAGGGTTCAATCGCACGACTAAGACTTCAGTCGCACGACTGGGAGTCCAGTCGCATGAGGGTTGAACGACTGAGGGTTCAGTCGCATAGATGCTTAGTCGCATGAGTCCATTCGCATGAGGATTAGTCGCATAGGTGCCCATTCGCAGTAATCCCATTCGCATAAGGTCCATACGCACGATTGGATGTTCATTCGCATAGATGACCATCCGCATGAGTCCAGTTGCATGATGTTCAGTCGCATGGAGGCCATGCGACTGAAGGGTATTCATACGCCCGAATAGGGCTGTTGTACTCGAAGGAATGTGTAGTTTGACTTCTGGCCTTCGGGAAAGGTGCAGATGTAAGTTTGACGTAAAGTAACACGTAAGAGCATGTAAGAGGATGGTTATGGCTTTTAGAGTGCATGTAGGGCATGATGGTGATGATGTTGCATGTTTATGCATATTATGAATGTATGATGTTGCCCTTTATGATAATGAATGCGCATGATATGTTCCTTATTATGATGTATGATTATCTTCCTATGGCTTTACGTATTATGACGAATGAAATGAAGTATTATGTAACGTAAAGTGGAAAGAGATGACACGTCTTGCATGCATCGTATAACGGGTCCTTCTTTGTGATTGACCATTATGTGGAACCTCTACCGCTTACCGTTAGTACTGTGGCATACGTTTAGCTATTCATTTATTGACTTCGGCCCAGTGGCTATGACCGTCGGTTATCATTAGTACTGTGGATACGTTTAGCTGTTCATTTATTGACTTCGGCCCAGTAGCTAAGACTGATCGGTTAACCCTAGTACCGTGGCATACGTTTAGCTGTTCATTTATTGACTTCGGCCCGGTAGCTGAGACTAATTGGGGTGTAGCATATGGTATTGGTATGGATGATGTCCGATGCGCAAGTAAGTTAAAAGGAACGAATGAACGAATGAATGAAGAAGAAGATAATAATGATTATCTATGCGTACGTATGATGTGTGATCACGTTAAAGTAACGAATGATTTTAGATGAAAGTAAAGTATGTTTATTATTAAAACTAGAAACTCACTCAGCAACGCTGACTTTTATTGCATTTTCCAGTTGGCAGGTAAATGATTGTTGAGGATGGCACGGCAAGGCTACTCGGCTCTTTGGGATGGCATCCATTATGAAGCTTTTGTGTTATAATGCAAACATGTATTTTGAAATCAGATAATGATGTATTATTTGGCAAAAGTATTTATAATGAAATGTGATGTTATTTTTGAATGTTTCCGCTGCAATGTTTTCTTAATGCAATTGAAATTATATGTTTTATGTGCGATGAATGACCAACTGTAAGCGTCCCGGGAACGGGGCCTTACAGATTATATATATATATACATATATATATATTATATATCTATATATATATATATATATATATATATATATATATATATATGTATATATATATTATATATATGATCATATGGCACACACATAATATATACATGTGTACATACCTACTATATACCTACAACACACACATACACGCACATATATACATATGGGTGCATGCACCCGATGCACACACCCACTCGCCACCTACACACACACCCGTATATACATGCATATACATACATACACATCGATATACCCCCATATTCCAGTCATACACTATTAATTTTTAAAAGATTAAGATGTTTTTATAAAAATTAAACCCTCATGCATGGTCAAATCACCACCCAAACCACCCAATGCATGGAGAGATCATCTCGAAGCCTAGTGACTTGCATTAGTCACCAAAACTCCTCACAATCTTAGCCATAATTTTGCAATATCCAAGAATTTGAGATTCCCAAACCCCCTCCCCCGAACCCTCAGCCAAAACCACCATAACATCACCATCTCCATCTTCATTTCATACTACCACTCCAACAAAATACCCACTACTCTCTCTTGGATTGCCTTATACTCTTTTGCACTCATTTGACACCAAGATTCCAGCCTTTTGAAGCCAAGAAACATCCTAAACTCAAGCACCATCAACCTCACAAGTTTAAGGTAATCACACAAAACACATACTTATACACCATCAAGTTCCATCTTTCATTTCTTCCCATATGTAGACTTGGTCTAATCTTCCATTTTGAACCGTTTTTTCCTTCGCATTTCATGTCCTCACTCCATCCCTTGAACCCCTCACGATCGCCCAAGCAACAAGGTAACTTGCTACTACCCGAGAACCCGTAAAACATCGCGTTTCGTCACGTTAGTTACACAACTAACCCCATGACACCCCCTAATTCTTGAGACATCATAAAAAACATCATCTTTCAGTAACAAATTGATACTCAAACCTCAAAACCCTATTAGACCCCAAGTATGGATTTGTTAAGTTTAACATACCCGTAAACTTGGTTTTTCACAAAAAAAAACATGAAAATGTACTATTTGAGTCCAAAAGTTCTACCCAAAATAATTCGGGAAGTTTAAGAATGGAATCTCAGATCTAAAACAAAGTTTCATATATTAAACTTATCTACTTTATGTTTTATGAATATTACAAAATTTCAAATCAAGTATTTTTATTAAAATAGAAGAAAATAGAAAGGGGGCTTAAGTATTGAATTTAAGGGATTATTTAGGAAGTATTTATATTATAGAATGTATGAGAAGGGAGAAATCAGGTTAAAACACTTAGTAAATTCAAGACCGAGACTTAACAGGGACTTAACAGACACCTAACGAAACTAACCGAGCTAGTTAACGAAAATAGTAAATAAGTAAGATTTTGGTTGTATAAAAATTCCAGAAGTAAATTCTACATCCCCTCCCGACCACCACCGGCCTCCACCACCACAACCCCCACCACCGGCAGGGGAGGAATCGCAAAGGAAAGGAATCGTGGTGGGGCGGTGTGTCACACCCCTGCTAAAAGCGGAAACACGGGGATGCAACGAGATCGGGATCGTCACAACACATGGTAAGCGATAGAGATGCAATATAATAAATGATGACAAGCGTGTCATGACGACACCCGACAACAAGGGGACTTGTGTCGTGTTTAGTCAATATTCACGACAATATAGCGATAAGCATAAACATGATAAACGATTCACATAATCACATGAAGATAACATTGTAATGTAAATTCCCACAACCCGGGAACAAGTATCAAAAAAATGTAATTGTTTAATCAGACTACAACATTGCTTAAAATAATTGTTTGTCAAATATGTTTAGTCCCAAAATTGCATCCTAGGGTCTCCACTAAGGCAGCACACCTAGATTCCTCAATTTGCATGGTCACCTGAAAAGATATGCTCAAAATGGTCAACAAAATTGTTGGTGAGCTCGCAGGTTTAAGTAGTAAATAAGCAAGTGATGCTGTATATAGTAAGCAATGTGGAATATCGTGAATACAGTTATATAAGCAAGTAAAATCACATGACAATGAGCTTTGCAACCAAACCTAGCGACGTACACAAAGATATTGTCGGAATATATTCACCCAAGGGTCCGCTCCTGGCCACTGATGGTACTAACTAGTATACCAACGAACAAGGGTGGGGGTGTCAACCCAGTAGTACTACCAATACCTATCCGTCGGTTCCACACTAGATTTACATAGTTGCAAAGAAAGAACCACACAGCAGACCCAAGCATGTATCAGATAAGTACTTGCAAAATAGTATCACGCTGATTCCATGTATGTAAATTCTAAATAAATTGTACAACATTAAAAATGGGTGAGCATACTTTTCCCCCAAGTTGTAAATGATTGAAATATTGTATGCATAAAAAGGGCCCACGAAACTCACTTGTTAAGTGGTAAGTATGTATGATCAATGTATCCAAATGTTGTATGCAAAGAACGGTCAAACACCTATTGACAGTTATTGTTAAGCATTAATGATATGTATAAAGCGCATAATAATGTTCGGTCGGTTCGGGTTGTATCGGTTGGGTCGCGTGTAACACACACAAACAGACACACGTATTAGATCTTATGTAGATCCAAGTACTAGACATCGTCGCCATTGCTGATGATATTTGTGTAAAAGTTTCATTGTCATTGAAGATGTATTTGGTAAACATTAATAGTTATAAGTCGGTTGTTAATACTTGTAAGATATTAAGTTAATTTAATTTGGAATAACATTAGTAAGTTCGATTATGTTGATTTTAAAGTTGTCATTAGTAATGGCAACCGTGTCGATGTCACCTTAACATCACACGACATACACACACCACACACAAGAAGGAAAATCACACATAACAACTTCAGTCGCACGACAGGACCAGACGCACGACTCAACACTCCATTCGCACGAATCAACCCTCAATCGTGCGAATCAGCTTCATTCGTACGATTGAACCTTCATTCGTTTGACTGGCATTCAGTCTTACCACACAACACCCAATCGCACGACTCAACCTCCATACACACGAATCAACCTTCATTCGTACGAATCAGCTACATTCGTACGATTGAACCTTCATTCGTGCGATTGGACTCCAGTCGTGCGATACACGCACAATCGCATACATTCATTCGGACGCATGACTCATTCGCACACATTCATTCGCTCGCATGACTCAATCGCACACATACACAGTCGCAGGACTCAGTCGCACGACACACCCAGTCGCACAACTCAGTCGCACGATTGACTCAAACGCATGATTCAGTCGCACGACTCACCCAGTCGCACGGCTCACTCGCATGACAGACCCAGTCGCCTGGACTGCAGAATCGCGACTGCAGGAAGGGCGGCTGCTCCGATCACGAGTTTTACACAACAAGGACTTCCAGAAACACACTACAAACATACACAAACATGAAGCACACGCAGAAAGACCTCACACGCACCCACACGACCTCATGTGTTCGGGTTGAACCCGAACACCCAAAACCCTAGAATGGACAGCCATGAATAAGCAAGAAAAGGGGCAACCAAAGTCGTCTACCTGCTAGAATGAAGTAGACTCGGTTATAGATGAAGTCTAGACGACGAAAACGAGACCAAATGGGTCGGTTTTGGTGCAAGTATGAAGATGAGAGGTGAAGAAGAAGATGAAGAAGATGAAGAAGATGAAGAAGAAGATAATGGTTCTAGGGCTGGAATGGAGGGTATTTATACCCATCCCAAGTTTCCCCAAATTTGTTTCGGTTGAAAACGACTTTAATAGATTAGTTATATTAATGATAAAAATGTATTTAATGATATTTGTAACTTAAAAATGGTTTTATTAGTGACGTTAATTTTATATAAAAATAATATATTTGGCGGTTACGATGATGAAAGTTTTAAAAGTTTTTAAGGATAGCATAAGTTAACGATACGAACACAAGAATAGAGATGATAGGCAAGCATGATATCCACATAAAGAGTTAATAAAGATGAGGGATGATTGATCAAGGAATAGTTAACGGAAAGCCACGTTAATTGACGGACCTTAAGGTGACGGATGTCACAGTATCCCCAAGTTGAGAGAATTTCGTCCCGGAATTCAGCTGGACCTTTCGATCCATGACCTCAATGGGTTCCTCAACAAAATGAAGCTTCTCGTCAATCTTGATTTCCTCAATTGGCACGTGAAGGGATTCGTCGGCCAAACACTTCTTGAGGTTTGACACGTGAAAAGTATCATGCACACCGTTGAGTTCTTGTGGCAACCTTAATTGGTAACTTCCTTTTCTTTCCAAATTGAACGACTCCTTTCCAAGGGGAGACTTTAAGTAAGACTCGATCCCCAATGTTGAATTCTAGAGGCTTCCGACGGTTGTCGGCATAGCTCTTTTGGTGATCTTGATTTGAAAGATCTTGTCAAGGGGAGACTTTTAGTCGCTCTTTGATTTGAAAGATCTTGTCAGTTGTTTCTTGAATGATCTCTGGGCCTGTTAACTGACTTTCACCAATCTCGACCCAACAAACGGGTGATCTACATTTCCTTCCATACAATGCTTCGAACGGAGCACATCCAATGCTTGTATGGTAGCTGTTGTTGTAAGAGAACTCGATCAACGGTAGATGAGCATCCCAACTACCACCAAAGTCGATTACACACGCCCTCAACATTCTAGCGTCTGTATAGTTCGTTCACTTTGGCCATCTGTCTGAGGGTGATAGGCGGTACTCATATCTAATCGAGTGCCCATCGCTTTCTGTAGTGTCTGCCAAAATCGCGAAGTAAATCGGCTGTCACGGTCGGATATGATTGACACCGGCACCCTGTGCCATGTCACGACCTCCTTGATGTACAATCTCGCCAACTTATCCATTTTGTAGTCTTCTCGGATAGGCAAGAAATGTTCTGATTTCGTCATTCGGTCCACTATGACCCATATCGAGTCATGCCCACTGCTTGTTCTAGGGAGTTTGGTAATGAAATGCATAGCTATATTCTCCCATTTCCACTCGGGAATTTAAGGTTGCTGTAATAATCCCGATGGTTTTTGATGTTCAGCTTTAACTTTCGAACATGTCAAGCATCTACTGACGTACATAGCAATGTCTTTCTTCATGCCTGGCCACCAGTACAGATCTTTGAGATCGTGATACATCTTGTCTGGACCAGGATGAATAGAATATCGCGTCTTGTGGGCTTCATCCATGACTAAGGTACGTACACCTCCCCATCTGGGTACCCATATGCGATCCATGAAGTATTGTATACCGTCATCCTTGCAAATCATTTGTTTATCCAACCCTCGGAATTTTTCTCCCGCAAGGTTCTCCTCTTTCAATGCCTCACTTTGTGCAATTTGGATCTAGGCTTTCAAATTCGTTTGAATAGTCAATTCCAACGCTCGAGCACGTAGTGTTTTCATGCGTTCTTTACGGCTTAAAGCATCAGCCACCACGTTAGCTTTCCCCGGATGATACCGGATTTCACAATCGTACTCACTAAGTAGCTCTACCCAACGTCGCTGACGCATATTGAGTTCCTTCTGATCCAGAATATGTTGGAGGCTCTTATGATCTGTGAAGATGATGCATTTGGTTCCATACGGGTAATGCCTCCAAATCTTGAGTGCAAATACTACCGCGCCCAACTCAAGATCATGAGTTGTATAGTTCTTTTCATGCACCTTAAGTTGTCACGAAGCGTAGGCAATCACCTTATCGTTCTGCATTAGCACACATCCTAATCCTTGATGTGAAGCATCGCAGTACACCACAAAATCATCAGTTCCGTCTGGAAGGGACAGTATAGGCACGTTACACAACTTCTCTTTCAACGTTTGGAATGCTTGTTCTTGTGCATGTCCCCAATCAAACTTCTTGTCTTTCTGAGTAAGCAGGGTTAATGGTTGCGCGATATTCGAAAAATTCGCGATGAAACGACGATAGTAACCGGCCAATCCTAAGACTTGTCGTATCTCTGATGGTGTCTGGGGTGCATCCCATTTCTTCACCGCTTCGATCTTGCCGGGATCTACATGAATCCCGTCCTCGTTAACCACATGACCCAAAAACTTTACCTCTCGCAACCAAAATTCACACTTCGAAAACTTGGCGAAAAGTTTCTCTTCCCGTAACAGTTCCAGTATTGACCGAAGGTGTTCTTCAAGATCCTCTTTCGATCGGGAGTAGATAAGTATATCGTCTATGAATACGATCACAAACTTATCCAAGTAAGGTTTGCACACCCGATTCATTAGATCCATAAACACAGCTGGTGCGTTAGTCAGCCCGAACGGCATGACCAAGAACTCATAGTGCCCGTAACGAGTTCTAAATGCTGTTTTCGGTATGTCCTCCTCGAAAACCCTTAGTTGATGATATCCAGAACGAAGGTCGATCTTTGAGAAATATGAAGCTCCTTGCAGCTGATCAAACAGATCGTCGATCCTGGGTAGAGGATATCAATTCTTCACGGTTAACTTGTTCAACTCACGGTAATTGATACACATGCGGAACGACCCATCCTTCTTCTTGACAAATAATACCGGTGCTCCCCACGGTGAATGACTCGGTCGAATAAAACCCTTCTCCAGTAGTTCCTGTAACTGACTAGACAACTCTTGCATTTCCGATGGGGCTAACCGATATGGCGTCTTTGCTACCGGTGTAGCTCCAGGAACCAACTCTATACGAAATTCCACCTGTCGTGGAGGAGGCAAACCAGACAAGTCATCAGGAAATACATCGGGGTAGTCCCGTACCACTGGGATATCTACTAGTTTCCTCTCTTCATCCTTCTTTTCCACCACATGAGCCAAAAAAGCGTAGCACTGCTTTCGTAAACTTCAGCGTGCTTTCATACAGGAAATAAGCCATAAGTTCCTTCCCGGTCGTTCTCCTTGAACCTTTAGTACCTCCCCGTTTGGCATGGGGATTCGTACTACTTTGTCCCGACAGACAATCTCTGCTCCGTTTTGCGACAACCAATCCATACCCACAATCACGTCAAAACTTCCTAGCTCAAAGGGTATCAAGTCTAAATCGAAGGCATGGTCCTCTAACATTATCGAGCACTTCTTAATAATCTCATCGGCCTGAACAACCCTACCATTGGCCATTTCTACAGAGTAGCTAGCTTCTAGCCTACTAGGACTCAAATCAAGCAATTGCACAAACTCAGAGGATATAAAGGTATTGTCTGCTCCAGTGTTAGATAATATAGATGCGAAGTGATGATTGAGTAAGTGCGTATCCATGACAACATTCGGGTCCTGACGAGCATCGTTGGCTCCGATG
This sequence comes from Flaveria ramosissima, assembly GCA_025215565.1. NCBI lineage: Eukaryota > Viridiplantae > Streptophyta > Magnoliopsida > Asterales > Asteraceae > Flaveria > Flaveria ramosissima. The sequence continues at coordinate 38,437,438 of CM046038.1, forward strand.
ACAAATGCATGTCCCCGAGCTGCATTCCCTTGATTGTTCGGGCCTTGATTTCCAGCTATAGCCATCACTTGCTGCTGGTTGTTCCCTTGTTGACCCGGTGCCCGATTCAGTCTGGGGGACATGTTCCTGTAGTGATCAGTGCTTCCACACTCATAACAGGCTCTAGCATTCCCGGCGGGGTTAACCGCGTTGACTGGTGCCACAAGATTCGGCGCTGTTCTGCAGTCTCTCGCCAAATGCCCCAGGCGTCTACAGTTGGTGCACACCCGGCACTGCGTTCCTGGGGGATGATGATAGTTGCACCTGTCACATTTGGGGTGCGGCCCCACATACTCTCTCTTGCCCTGAGTCACGACCACAAAATTCCTGGTTGTCTTGGCCCTTTTATCAAATTTCCCAGCACTTGACCAGCTCGTTTCCCCAACATCCTTTCTCTTTTCTGCTCCTCTGCCCAAAACCCCCGTTCTCTCCATTTCATCAGGTAGAGCGTCAGCCTTCAGAATTGCGCTCTGGATAGTAGGAGGAGCAGCTGCTGTTACCATTGCACGGATTTGAGGCGCAAGTCCCCAAATGTACCTCTCGATTCTCTTTGATTCCGGCGTGACCAAATGCGGAACCAATCTTGCCAGCTCATGAAAGCGCTCAGTATAAGCTGCATGCCCGGCCCCCACCATTGCATGATTCCAGAACTCATGCTCCAATTTCTGCATCTCATTGATGGGGCAGTATTCCTCGGTGATCAAAGCTTTAAACTCATCCCATGACATCTGCATCGCAGATTCTCTTCCTCTAGCTTGTACCTGGGTGTTCCACCAGGTTAGGGCCTTGCCCTGCAGTGAACATGTGGCATATTTGATTCTCTGGCTGTCGAGGCACTCACTGATGTCAATCACTGCCTCCATCTTTTCTAGCCACCTGGTTAGGGCTATCGCTCCACCTTTCCCAACAAATTCTCTTGGTTTGCAGGCCACAAACTCTTTGTATGAACACCCCCATCTAGTATTAACAACCCCAGTATCAATACCGGCTGTTCTACCATTCCCGGTCTCCTGATTGCTTTCGTTCCCATTCGGGTTTCCATTTCCCACCTCAGTTTCGATCCCACCTTGACCTCTTTCACCACCATCCTCATTATCATTGCCACCATCCCCGTGGGGGTGGTGTTGCTGGAGTGCATCGCTCACTTGGGCCACGATAGAAGGAATCAGTGCAGCCAACTGTTGAGCGATCAGAGCTGCCATATAGGAGTTTCTTGTTTCCTGATTGTTACTGGCATGACCATCATTTGTTCTTAGTGCTCTACCTCTGCCTCTGCCTCTGCCCCTTGGGGCTTCACTTCCGCCACTATTGCTGCGGGTAACTCTTCTAGGCGGCATTTTCTAATCATAAAAGTAGTAAACACGTAAGCTTAAATCATTTCGAAGTGTATTATCCATAACACTCATCAAGTCCAGTATTCCAAGTTAATATCACACTTTTTGTCACCACATATCGTATGCAAGTCGTGCAGTTCTCACACCATGAATTGGTAATGTCTCAACAATAGTCCATCATATCAATTGTAAATCCATGTATATAATCACGTTTAGTCTAGCAGAGGTTGTCTATCTCTTCCTCTTTCGAGGTTTCAGACATAACCTCCTTAGGGTCAATCTCAATGTCCGAGGTCAAGCGCAATAGCATGATCTGTTAAGATCTCTTCGGGTTTAATTCCCGGATTTGATAAACCAACTCGGCGCGCAAAGGGAACGGAAGATCCAATAGAAGCATCCCATAAGGAGTGAGCACAAGGGCTCTCTCACAGGGCGTAAGATCACATAACAGATTGATAAACAAATCAAGTAACGAGGAACACATACCCGAGATATAATATGCATACAGATCCTAGCATGCAAATCTACATGATGGTTCCTAGGTTATAGTCTAGGTCAAGCGTATTGCCTAATTCTCTATAACTAATGGCTCTGATACCAATTTGTCACACCCCCTCTAAAAGCGGAAACACGGGGATGCAACGAGATCAGGATCGTCATAACACATGGTAAGCGATAGAGATGCAATATAATAAATGATGACAAGCGTGTCATGACGACACCCGACAACAAGGGGACTTGTGTCGTGTTTAGTCAATATTCACGACAACATAGCCATAAGCATAAACATGATAAACGATTCACATAATCACATGAAGATAACATTGTAATGTAAATATCAAAAGAATGTAATTGTTTAATCAGACTACAACATTGTTCAAAATAATTGTTTGTCAAATATGTTTAGTCCCAAAAATGCATCCTAGGGTCTCCACTAATGCAGCACACCTAGATTCCTCAATTTGCATGGTCACCTGAAAAGATATGCTCAAAATGGTCAACAAAATTGTTGGTGAGCTCGCAGGTTTAAGTAGTAAATAAGTAAGTGATGCTGTATATAGTAAGCGATGTGGAATACTGTGAATACAGTTATATAAGCAAGTAAAATCACATGACAATGAGCTTTGCAACCAAACCTAGCGACGTACACAAAGATATTGTCGGAATATATTCACCCAAGGGCCCGTTCCTGGCCACTGATGGTACTAACTAGTATACCAACGAACAAGGGTGGGGGTGTCATCCCAGTATTACTAACAATACCTATTCGTCGGTTCCCATACTGGAATTAAATAGTTGCAAAGAAAGAACCACACAACAGACCCAAGCATGTATCAGATAAGTACTTGCAAAACAGTATCAAGTTGATTCCATGTATGTAAATTGTAAATAAATTGTACAACATTGAAAATGGGTGAGCATACTTTTCCCCCAAGTTGTAAATGATTGAAATATTGTAAGCGTAAAAAGGGGCCACGAAACTCACTTGTTAAGTGGTAAGTATGTATGATCAATGTATCCAAATGTTGTATGCAAAGAACGGTCAAACACCTATTGACAGTTATTGTTAAGCATTAATGATATGTATAAAGCGCATAATAATGTTCGGTCGGTTCGGGTTGTATCGGTTGGGTCGCGTGTAACACACACAAACAGACACACGTATTAGATCTTATGTAGATCCAAGTACTAGACATCGTCGCCATTGCTGATGATATTTGTGTAAAAGTTTCATTGTCATTGAAGATGTATTTGGTAAACATTAGTAGTTATAAGTCGGTTGTTAATACTTGTAAGATATTAAGTTAATTTAATTTGGAATAACATTAGTAAGTTTGATTATGTTGATTTTAAAGTTGTCATTAGTAATGGCAACCATTTCGATGTCACCTTAACATCACACGACATACACACACCACACACAAGAAGGAAAATCACACACAACAACTTCAGTCGTACGACAGGACCAGACGCACGACTCAACACTTCATTCGCACGAATCAACCCTCAATCGTGCGAATCAGCTTCATTCGTACGATTGAACCTTCATTCGTTTGACTGGCATTCAGTCGTACCACACAACACCCAATCGCACGACTCAACCTCCATACACACGAATCAACCTTCATTCGTACGAATCAGCTACATTCGTACGATTGAAACTTCATTCGTGCAATTGGACTCCAGTCGTGCGATACACGCACAATCGCATACATTCATTCAGACGCATGACTCATTCGCACACATTCATTCGCTCGCATGACTCAATCGCACACATATACACAGTCGCACGACTCAGTCGCACGACACACCCAGTCGCACAACTCAGTCACACGATTGACTCAAACGCATGATTCAGTCGCACGGCTCACCCAGTCGCACGGCTCAATCGCTTGACAGACCCAACGCCTGGACAGCAGAATCGCGACTGTAGGAAGGGCTGAGCAGCCTTCGGCTGCTCTGAGCACGAGTTTTACACAACAAGGACTTCCAGAAACACACTACAAACATACACAAACATGAAGCACACGTAGAAAGACCTCACACGCACCCACACGACCTCATGTGTTCGGGTTGAACCCGAACACCCGAAACCCTAGAATGGACAGCCATGAATAAGCAAGAAAAGGGACAACCAAAGTCGTCTACCTGCTAGAATGAAGTAGACTCGGTTGTAGATGAAGTCTAGACGACGAAAACGAGACCAAATGGGTCGGTTTTGGTGCAAGTATGAAGATGAGAGGTGAAGAAGAAGATGAAGAAGATGAAGAAGAAGATAATGGTTCTAGGGCTGGAATGGGGGTATTTATACCCATCCCAAGTTTGCATAATGTCAATTTTAGTCCCTACACTTAACCCCCGAGTATCCCCAGGTTTGTTTTGGTTGAAAACGACTTTAATAGATTAGTTATATTAATGATAAAAATGTATTTAATGGTATTTGTAACTTAAAAATGGTTTTATTAGTGACGTTAATTTTATATAAAAATGATATATTTGGCGGTTACGATGATGAAAGTTTTAAAAGTTTTTAAGGATAGCATAAGTTAACGATACGAACACAAGAATAGAGATGATAGGCAAGCATGGTATCCACATAGAGTTAATAAAGATGAGGGATGATTGATCAAGGAATAGTTAACGGAAAGCCACGTTAATTGACGGACCTTAAGGTGACGGATGTCACACGGTGCTCGCGCAGAGGAGACGCTCGGCGGTGCTCGCGCAGGGAGGAATCGCGCAGGGTGGGTCGTCGCGCAAGGGGGGTCGCCGCGCAGGGGGGTCGCCGCGTAGGGGGGTCGTCGCGCAGGGGGTCGCCGCGCAGGGGGGTCGTCGTATAGGGGGGTTTGCTGTCGGTGGAAGCACCGGCGAGGGGTGGGGTGGCCGTTGGTGGTCGCGATCGGCTGAAATGGATGGGTCAGCATTTTCCGAAATCAGGTCTGGGTCAGCTACCTTGGACCCGGTCAGCTGTAGCTTCTTGCATATCAAACGGGCTGACCCGCTGACCGAGTCAGCCGGTCAGCCGGGTCAGCCCGGTTAGCCGGGTCAGACCAAAAACAAACAGCCCCTTACTACATTTACAAAAGCCTACAAATTTAATTTCATCATTTTTAGAATTTATTTCATTAGTAAACAAAAATACAAAAGATATTCACCATAAAATAAAGAAAATTATTAAAAACGGGCTTAAGAGCAACATTAGTGAAAACTCCACAATCTAAAAAAGATTATAAGTATATTAAATCTATATATGACAAAAATTTGACCAAAATCAACCATAACAATAAAAACTCGTTAAATACCTGCACCAATAACGTTTAAACACCAAAACCGACTCAACAAGTTATATACCCAAATTTTCAGAAATTAATAGTTTAAATAAAGACTAAGATAAGTTAAAAACTAAATATTCATAACCATTTAGTATATTACTAAAGTTTTACAAGATTTGCATTTATATTAAATAAATCTGTTTAATAAGTTGAAAAATCATAAATATAAATTAAGAAATTAATAATTTTAAAGTATAATATAACCTACAACTTATTCATAAAAAAATTTATATAAAAAACCAAAGATAAATTTCACAATTACCAACATAGCCGAATCGCGATACGATACACGTTCAAAAACACAACAAGTAACCCATCAATCCTAGACCCATACCATTAACCCTCCAGAGATAGATTATTATTTAAATAATTTATATATAAGGCAAAATTTACATTTGAACCATCCAGCGACCTCAAATAGGAAAGTAACCAAGTCTAACTTCATTAAAAACGCTTAAACCGAACACAACTCTTGAAATCGTTAAGAAAGATCAAATAATATAAAAACCCACTTATTAAAGTAGCCTAATCAACTAAAAACTATAACAACTATCATCAGTAATTATAATGTAAAAAACCCAAACTTTAAGGTCGAAAACGTAAATATAGCAAAGTTGAGGGACCAATCTTGCCAACTGTTAAAACTTTGCTCTTTTGGGACTATACCACACCTAAAAGAACAAAAAATAATCAGAATATTTAAGATCAAGGCCTAACGTTAAACAAACTAAAGATACTAACCAAAACCTAAGGACCTAAAATGATAACACGCATGTAAGTAATATAATACCCATCAAACTAAGGTATACAATCACAAATCATAAGGGTTGGGCTTAATTAATCCTCTGATTACAGTACTAATTAATTTGTAATAAACATAGGAACCCTCACGGTCGGTAGCATCCGAACCTTACAAACAAACACGTCATCAACCACAGGTGAGTCTTATGAACCCCCTTTTTACTTTAAAACTTTTGGGGTGAAATACATACTCATTGGTTATTATATTATGTTTTTATTATATTATTGTGGTGCAATACTACCTGCTCTTGTCCCCGAATGAAGCACAATCATTAACTCCATTAAGAGCCGCATGATTTGTGGATAGAACTATTTGGGGAATCCCTCGCACACAATGGACCCTTATGCATGAAAACCCCCCATTGAGATTCAATAATCGTTGTGTCACTAGTTAGTGCCATTTAACCATGCTTAGCAAGGCACATTTAAACCTAAAAATCTACTGGTAACGGGTTAGAGGATATTTAGCACTCGGGCGGGTAAGTCCGGGTTAGGTTTGATTGTGATACATTCTATGGTGCATCACAATATGTGTATTATCAATTGTTAACATTATTAAATTATTGATTATTAAATCTGTATTGAATGGCAACGTGTCTTAAACTCATGGCCTCACCAACATTATGTTGAAGTATTTTGGGTGTGTATTTCAAGTGATGTGTAATTGCCACGTGTCAAAAGGATAGGTGCTGCCTTAGATGACCAGACTTAGCCACCGCCCTATCCACCTATTTACTTATGAACAATTAAATAATCATGTTTTATTCAGATCCTTTAGAAGATGTAATGTATGAATATTTGAAATGATGTAATATTTATGTTTGGATTCATTTATATCCGCTGCATTGTGATGATATCAGTCGGTCACGGCCAGTCCCGGTCAACGGGGTGTGACAGATTGGTATCAGAGCCAATGCTTTCAGCGAATTAAGTTCTTACCACAAGAAACCTAGGCTTTAACCATACTTTAGGAACTTAAGGAAAGAAGTAAACCCCCCCCCTCTAGGCTATGACTCAGGGAAGGACACACCACTCAATTGCATTCATTGTATATCGTATATTTTTTATATATCCCTCTAATTTCTGATTTTTTATAATATAGTTATCATGTTGCAATTTACCCATTTCTTTATTAGATGGTAGGAAACTAGAACAAGGGAAAGACCATTTATATCAGTAACTCACCCGATGTCCCACCCTGTAAGGCCCCGTTCCCGGAAACCTCACAGTTGGTCAATCATTGCACTTAAAACATTATAAAACGTACATTTATTTTGCAGCGGAATTAAAAACTTTCATTAATAACTAAAAAACATGTCATTTCATTCGTTTACAACATTAATTTTCATCTCAAAATGCAAAGACATGTCAAAATACGGATGCCAGCCTCACAATGCTCTCAGTAGCTTATGCATCCATGCCTGCAACTCTTCAGCATCAACAAATACCTGCCAACTATCATGCATACAAAAGTCAGCGACGCTGAATGAGTTCTAGTTTTATAATAAAATACTTTACTTTGTTAAAACCGTTCTTTACTTTATGTCAAGTCATACTATACTTTGCAATCCCTCGCGATCATGCATCATACGTACATACGGATAATATCATTATTATCTTCGTCATTACGTTCATTAACTTCGCTCATTTAACGTTTTACATTATCTTTCACTACCCTTTCTAGATCCGGTCAGACTTTACCCTCTTCGTGGCACTCAGCCACGATTACTGAGGTTGAATGACAAAGATCCTGTTCAGTACGCTATTACGATAATTCATTAACGTTCTTTTCATACTTTATTCTTTCGTACTTTATCTTTCGTTCATTACTCTTTATTACTCGAATCTTGTCTCATGCAATATCCCGTCTCACGCTCGAAAGCTGATGCTGTGCCGGGACCTGCTCACAAGCCCCCGAATCATGTTCGAAGACTGACACAACACCGGGATACGTGACAAAGATCCCATATGAGTCAATCACAGGGATTGAACTCCATCCGGGTCTGTTGCAACACAAAATCGCTCACCTCATACCTATGCTTGGCTTTATGCCACACCCCCGAAGTTATACGTAACTCGGGTAACCATCATATGTTTCACCCCCAACATTATGGGTAACAACACCCCCACCGAGATGGGTAACAACACCCCCACCGAAATGGGTAACAACACCCCCACCGAAATGGGTAACAACACTGTCACACCCTCAAAATCCACGTGCGGAGTTTTACCGCGAGGCGTGTGAACAAACCAGGATCACAGTCAATAGTTACTCAGAACGACTCTATATGCCATGATTAAAAATAAAAACAACCAAAGTTCAACTTTAAATTGTGCGAAAGCGTTTTGAAAACAACTCAAAGTAATAAAAGTATAACTATGGCAAAAACATGTGCCAACCCAAAAGAGTAAACCATAATCATTAAAATGCTAATGTCTTGAAAACCGAGACTTTGTATGCAAGTGAACCGTGGAGTGCTCCTAGAGGCAAGCAGCTAATGACCTGAGAATAGCATACTAAAATGTCAACACAATGGTTGGTGAGTTCAAGAGTTAATATTCAAACATAAACAGTTTAATAATCGAGATATACTAGTAGTGCATTGCAATAGATAGCTAGTCTATTAACAAATAAATATTAATGCATAGTGATTTCGCAATTGAAGCTGACTGTGTTACGTTATTGCCTCCTGTCACGACTCAACAGGTCGTGACAATGTTCAATGGGACAAGTTGCACCCGGTTGACCTCGAGTCACACAGGTGGGGCTCGTCAGACCCAGTAGTACTACCCAAATTTCCCCGCTATTCAATATTAACAATTCGAAAGTGTGAGGACTTTCCCATGATAAACAGCACTATATTAATATTATACACAACTAAAATATACATAAAGCGTTTGTAGTTTTACCAGTATGCTATCTCCCCCAAAAGAGATTATGTAAAGAGTGGGGCATGAACTCACCTGATATGCGTATAGATACTTAGAGTTTGACTTGACTGACAGAGTGAACAGACAACCCTCAGAGGTTACCTAGATCATATAAGTATATGAGTACGTGCAACAGAGAATATGTGAAACCCTAAGTACACTACAGCCAAAGACTCAGGTTTAGAAGAATAATACATTTGACTCAGTTGACCCGTTTGACCCGTTGGTGACTTTATGTGTTTTAACCCATTTAAACAACCATACACATATATCATACAAGTTTAACATTCAAATGGTTCATGAGTATGCTACATCATCCAGGTGTATCACATAGATCATCATACAACCAAGTATCATACAAGTCATGCGAATCTAAACATTAACATGTCCACTAATTACAACATAATTAACATGTCACACAAGGATCAAATCACGCACCACATGCCATGTGAAGCCACTCACGACTTCACACCCTAAACCCTGCCAATCCTACTAAGTAGGGGCCTCAGATTCGCACGCATGTATGATGATCACATTCACATTCACTAACTATTTCATACATTCAACATACATTACAACTATCAATTTCCAATCCCAAGCATGATATCTTACTACTAATCCACATCAACATTATACATGCTCATCAAAGTACTAACACCACTCATGATTAACCAAACATCTCATACAACAATATTAACATGTTCCAACCACATTAGAATTCATCTATGAACTTACTAACATGCTCCTAGCATCTCAAACATGATCAAACCATCATCTTTCACATGGGCAAAAATAAAGTTTCCCTTTTGGGAAAGAACATCCCAAAACCTATCAAACATCCTATACATTCATGGATTCATTAATAATATACCAATTCAAGTTCATATCAACATCTAAGCATGATCAACAACATCCAACATCATAATCCATCAATTCATATCCTAAAAAGTTACTATCTTTAGTAAGGTATGAACTATAGCATGTGTTCTTGAATTCTCAATGCTCACAACATCAATCTAACATCTAATCATCACCATGAACACATCCATAACATCAATTCATCAATAATTCAACATTAGATGCGAAATAAAGTTACTATTCTTAGAAACCTATGAACATCAACATCAATTCACCAATTTCTTGCAAAATCAATGTAATCTAGCATCCATACAATCTATTAAACATCAAACATTCATCAAACAATCATCCATCATGCATAATCATGCTATTTTCGAACTAGGGTTTGTACAACACCAAAGATCATGATCAATCCACTAGAAACATACAATTTATACATAATCCACGTTAAACAACATGTAAATAACCTAACTAACGAATTAACAATATCAAACAACATCCAAATCGACCCCATGAAGACCAAATCGCGACTTTAGGTTCGGCCAACAACAAAAACTCACAAAAACATGAAAAATCTAACCTTTACACGTGTTATAGCTTGCTATTGATGCTTCCTATGAGTTGTATGCCTTGAAACCGAATCAAAATCGCAGCCAATTGCTTGATCTTGCTTGAATTCGCAAAGGGAGGGGATGTGGGAGGGAGTTCACGGCCGCAATGGGTGGGGGGCTAGGGTTTAGTGTTTTGTTTATTTTAATTTTGCATATTTACAACTTAAACCCTTGTAATTTGTATTTTATAAAAAAACTAGGCTTTAAACTCTTTGTAAATTGTTTTTAACTTAATAATATAAAGATATAAACTAATGAGAATCATTATATATCTTATCTTTATAAAAACACAAGACATACGAATAAATAGGCACGTTTCCACGTTACGCGATTAATTTTCTAATTAACATTTTAAAAGCATGCAAACACATAAACATAACACAATAATCACATAATCAATTAGATTCACATTAATTTAACATTATTCATTATTATTAGGTCACCAACGTTAAATGACAACTAGTGTGTGTTCACGACACGTGTATGCAAGACTTAACGAAACTAACGGAGTTTGGTAAAGGAAATTTACCGGATGTCACAAACACCCCCACCGAAATGGGTAACAACACCCCCACCAAAATGGGTAACCACACTGAAGGTCAATCACAAAGACTGGAACCCTTGCGTGCACACTTTAGGACTAGCTGAACCTCATGGGGTTGAGCTTAAGGCATTTAGAGCCGTGCACTTCACTGTACTTTGCTTGCAAGCCTCTTACGTTCACGTTTATTCATTAATACATGCATTCAGTCATTAACGTTCCTCTTTTCATTATCTTCCACTTTACGTTACATGATACTTCATTACCTTCATTAACGTTCAACGCAAAGCCAAGGGTAGACACACATACATACATAATAAGAAACATATACTTAATCATAAACATACACCGTCACCATACCGGCAACATCATACATGCATAACACACATCAAACATAAGCCATCACATCATAACCTGGCCTATCTCCCCATTTTACCCCTTAAAATCCACTTAGAAAAACTTTAGGTCCAACTTGGGCGCATGGGACCTTTCAGGCGCATGAGCATAAAAATTCTAAGTATAAATTAGTCTGGGCGCATGGACACTATTTGGGCGCTTCTGCCCTGTTTAGGCGCATCAACACTTAAGCATTAACACTTTGGGCGCATGGCATAATTTAGGCGCATGGGCCATCTGCTGGGCGCATGGCCAGCCATTTCAGGCGCATGGGCTATCTGCTGGGCGCATGGCAGCAGTGTAGGCGCATGGGCCTTCCTGCTGGGCGCATGGCCAACAACTTGGACGCCTGTCCAATTGCTGGGCGCATGGGCCTCCCCTTTGGGCGCATGGGCCACCCTTTGGGCGCATGGGCCACCCTTTGGGCGCATGGGCCACCCTTTGGGCGCATGGGCCTCCCCTTTGGGCGCATGGCCAACAATTCAGGCGCATGGACCACTGTTCATGTTCGTCTGAATCATTCTGAAATGTACTCTACGTGATCAAATTCATCCGATTATCATCCTAATCATACCCAAGCATAAATCTAACATACTAAGGCCATATAGACATGTTAAACCTCATCATGAACCCACAATTTACACTAAAACATACATACATCATTTCGAACATAAAGCTGTTAACCCACGGTTACTTTCAAAATATTTACTTAGTATGCATAATAGCCCCAAATGAGTTGAAAATCAGTAAAAGAGGGGTTCTAGAAACTCACCTTGAGTAGCCTTTGAGCAACACTCTTCTCGTTCAAGACCCACTTTCGATTCAACTTTTGAATCCGGAAAACAAACACTAAACACCAAGAACTTCGGTCAAGAACTCGAAACCCAGTTGAAACCAAGCTCATATAAGAGAAGACTTACCTTTGAAGTTGCTTCTTCCACTTTCTCTCTCTAGAACCGGGGCCTCTCTCTCTCTTCTTTCTTCCTTTCCAGCCGATTGAAGAAGATGAAGAAGAAATGGGCAACCATGCCCTTTTTAAACCTTAAAGTAATAAGGTTTGTACTTTGTACACTTTTTCCCCCTCCACTTGTGCTTATTATCTTTTCTTTCTAATTACTTTTCTTTTCCTTTCATTTAAATAGAAATTTGGGGTGTTACAAGTCTACCCCCCTTAAAGAGGTTTCGTGCCCGAAACCTGTCGCTTCTCAACAGTTATGGGTAACACTGTCTCACCTCTTCTTTGATCTTGCACTTTAGCTTAGATCATTTTAGACTTCACTGCACCTACACAAGTAAAACGATCATCCTCCTTAGCCTATTCTCTTCTTCTTATTAATAATAGCCACCAGCTGCTTTTCGTGGTTGGATATTTGTCCCTCTCAGTATTCTCTAGTAGCATGATCATATCCTCATCGGTTGAGCTCTTTCTTAGACGAGATACATGGAACATCAGATGAGTTCCACTTAACTCTTCAAGTAGCTTCGATCGATGTGTCACTCCTCCTACCTGAGTAACGACTAGGAATGACTCTCTATACTTTAGTATTAGCTTTACTAGACTCCAAACCAAGCAGTTCGCTTTCCTGATCGAAGCCTTCCTCATGCTTCATTGTCGTAGGTCGTCACCGAACTCTAGTTGTGCACGGTTGAGCAATCCATCTTCTTGCAACACTTAGGGTTCGAGTCTTAGATTACTGATCAACTCACCCGGAGATGCATGTCTGTCTTGAACAACCTAGCAGGAACAAGCGCTCTCTCTTAATTCTATCGCGCAATCCTCTAGGGCATTAGGTAACCTAGTAGACTTACTAATGGTAATTCTGCATCAAAGGGCGTATCTATATTCTTACCACTAACAGGCAACTTGGCACAGCAAGCAGCAGAGATAAAACTTTTTACTAGCACCAGAATCAAATAAAACCGAGGCTAAAGTTTAGTTTACTAGAAACGTACCTGACACAACATCGTGGTCCGTCCTAGCTTCCTCCGATCTTCTTCACTCCTGAACCTTCCGCCCTCGGCTTCTTGCAATCCCTGCTCATGTGACCTTCCTCACCACAGGAATAACACCTCCCCATACCGCAGTTCTTTGCCACATGTCCGCTCCTCCCACAAAGGAAATAGACATTGCCCCACAATCTACATTCCCTGGGGTGCGTGTGTCCACACTTGTCACACCTTTTCGAGCCCGCACCAGTTATGACCACACACTGATCATCCACTTGTGCGCCTTTACCACCTGGAGTGGCTCCGCCACGTCCCAATCGCTTCCCGTACCATTCTTGATCACCCTCTCCTTTCTTGCTACTTTCAGTCACCATCACGAATCTTTCATCATACAACCTCCTCGCCAAATCAACCGCCGACCTAAGCGTGCTCGGTCGGGCAACGATCATGTGCCTGCGGTTGTCCGCCGGCAAGCCCTGAATGTACCTCTTGATCTTTCGCGAAAGAGGTGTCACCTGATCCGGCACCAGACGTGCCATCTCGTTGAATTTAGCGGTATATTGCTGATGTGTCATCGTTCCCGCCTCCAGCTGCAAGAACTCTCTTTCAACTTTATCCATCTCCCGATGAGGACAGAACTCCTCAATCACCAGCCTTTTCAACTCCGGCCATCTCATCCTTCCGATAGCCCTGCTTCCCTCAACCTGGACAATATTGTCCCACCAACACAAGGCTGAGTCCACAAAAGAGTGGGTAGCAAACTTTACCTTCTGGTCTTCCCGGCACTCGCTGATGTTTAAAACAGCTTCCATTTCCCTCACCCATCGGTGAGCAGCAGCAGCAGTGCCATTGCCATCAAAAGTTGGGGGCTTGCATCGTTGGAACACTCCATAGTTACAGCCTCGTGCCGCCTCCGGCGCAGGCTCCTCCTCTTCTTCCTCTTCATCATCGAAGAAAACCGTTTCAGTCTCGGGCCGTCTCCTTTCGCCCGAAGATCTACCCCTTTTTTGTCTCTCCCCATCCCTAACCGCCTTCATTACTTCTGTCATTACAGACGGTAGGATTGTCCTCATGGCCTGTTGCACTTTCTCCGCAACCGCCTCTCTCATCAAGGCCCTCTGATTAGCATTCTCATCGCCGCCTTCCTGATGAGGGGTCTCGGGTTCCTCATGAACTACTCCTTCAGCCCTAGACCTTCTTCTTGTGACCCGTGGTTCAGCACCACATCCACCACCACCTCCATCTCGTGAAGCCTTAGAAGATCTACCACCGGCCTTTCTAAACACACTAAATGATTCAAACACTAACACGGTCATTCAAGGAACAACTCAGTTTATGTCAAGTATAGTAAGTCCCTAATTACAGTGGCCAGTTGTCATTAGCCACTTAATTTACTCTTCATACTCTGAGCATTACCTATCCTGACTACATCAATATCCAAATCTATCAGCAACACATAGACCACATAACATGCGCACATAATACCGGTTAACGTTAACTTACGTAAAACGCTTACATAAAACCTTTACCTGCAGGCACGTAGCTACTAGGACTGGCATCCCTTTTCCTTTTGGTCCCATTCTCAGTTTAAGATCAGGTTTATTTGAAAATTTACCCATTTCACTTAAGCTTTGGCTCTGATACCAACTTGTAAGGCCCCGTTCCCAGAAACCTCACAGTTGGTCAATCATTGCACTTAAAACATTATAAAACGTACATTTATTTTGTAGCGGAATTAAAAAATTTCATTAATAACTAAAAAACATGTCATTTCGTTCGTATACAAAATTAATTTTCATCTCAAATACAAAGACATGTCAAAATACGGATGCCAGCCTCACAATGCTCCCAGTAGCTTATGCATCCATGCCTGCAACTCTTCAGCATCAACAAATACCTGCCAACTATCATGCATACAAAAGTCAGCGACGCTGAGTGAGTTCTAGTTTTATAATAAAATACTTTACTTTGTTAAAACCGTTCTTTACTTTATTTCAAGTCATATTATACTTTGCAATCGCTCGCGATCATGCATCATACGTACATACGGATAATATCATTATTATCTTCGTCATTATGTTCATTAACTTCGCTCATTTAACGTTTTACATTATCGTTCACTTCTCTTTCTAGATCCAGTCAGACTTTACCCTCTTCGTGGCACTCAGCCATGATTACTTGAGGTCGAATGACAAAGATCCTGTTCAGTACGTTATTACGATAATTCATTAACGTTCTTTTCATACTTTATTCTTTCGTACTTTATCTTTCGTTCATTACTCTTTATTACTCGAATCTTGTCTCATGCAATATCCCTATCTCACGCTCGAAAGCTGATGCTGTGCCGGGACCTACTCACAAGCCCCCGACTCATGTCCGAAGACTGACACAACACCGGGATACGCGACAAAGATCCCATATGAGTCAATCACAAGGATTGAACTCCATCTGGGTCTGTTGCAACACAAAGTCGCTCACATCATAACTATGCTTGGCTTTATGCCACACCCCCGAAGTTATACGTAACTCGGGTAACCATCATATGTTTCACCCCCAACATTACGGGTAACAACACCCCCACTGAGATGGGTAACAACACCCCCACCGAAATGGGTAACAACACCCCCACCGAAATGGGTAACAACACCCCCACCAAAATGGGTAACCACACTGAAGGTCAATCACAAAGACTGGAACCCTTGCGTGCACACTTTAGGACTAGCTGAACCTCACGGGGTTGAGCTTAAGGCATTTAGAGCCGTGCACTTCACTGTACTTTGCTTGCAAGCCTCTTACGTTCACGTTTATTCATTAATACATGCATTCATTCATTAACGTTCCTCTTTTCATTATCTTCCACTTTACGTTACATAATACTTCATTACGTTCATTAACGTTAAACACAAAGCCAAGGGAAGACACACATACATACATAATAAGGAACATATACTTGATCATAAACATACACCGTCACCATACCGGCAACATCATACATGCATAACACACATCAAACATAAGCCATCACATCATAACTAGGCTTATCTCCCCATTTTACCCCTTAAAATCCACATAGAAAAACTTTAGGTCCAACTTGGGCGCATGGGACCTTTCAGGCGCATGAGCATAAAAATTATAAGTATAAATTAGTCTGGGCGCATGGGAACTATTTGGGCGCTTCTGCCCTATTTAGGCGCATCAACACTTAACCATTAACACTTTGGGCGCATGGCATAATTTAGGCGCATGGGCCATCTGGTGGGCGCATGGCCAGCCATTTCAGGCGCATGGTCCATCTGCTGGGCGCATGGCCAGCAGTGTAGGCGCATGGGCCTTCCTGCTGGGCGCATGGCCAGCAACTTGGACGCCTGGCCAATTGCTGGGTGCATGGGCCTCCCCTTTGGGTGCATGGGCCACCCTTTGGGCGCATGGGCCACCCTTTGGGCGCATGGGCCTCCCCTTTGGGCGCATGGCCAACAATTCAGGAGCATGGACCACTGTTCATGTTCGTCTGAATCATTCTGAAATGTTCTCTACGCGATCAAATGCATCCGATTATCATCCTAATCATACCCAAGCATAAATCTAACATACTAAGGCCATATAGACATGTTAAACCTCATCATGAACCCACAATTTACACTAAAACATACATACATCATTTCGAACATACAGCTGTTAACCCACGGTTACTTTCAAAATATTTACTTAGTATGCATAATAGCCCCAAATGAGTTGAAAATCAGTAAAAGAGGGGTTCTAGAAACTCACCTTGAGTAGCCTTTGAGCAACACTCTTCCTGTTCAAGACCCACTTTCGATTCAACTCTTGAATCTCGAAAACAAACATTAAACACCAAGAACTTCGGTCAAGAACTCGAAACCCAGTTGAAATCAAGCTTATATAAGAGAAGACTTACCTTTGAAGCTGCTTCTTCCACTTTCTCTCTCTAGAACCGGGGCCTCTCTCTCTCTTCTTTCTTCCTTTCCAGCCGATTGAAGAAGATGAAGAAGAAATGGGCATCCATGCCCTTTTTAAACCTTAAAGTAATAAGGTTTGTACTTTGTATACTTTTTCCCCCTCCACTTGTGCTCATTATCTTTTCTTTCTAATTACTTTTCTTTTCCTTTCATTTAAATAGAAATTCGGGGTGTTACACACCCCCGCACTACTATCAGACCACCATTCCACCACCCATGTTTGTACCAGATGTGGGTGCAGGACCCTCGAGACGCCTCTAGTCCTATGAGATTGGGGAGTATGCTTTTCTTGGGCCGGAGTATGGGGACCCTAACTGGTATCCTTCGGCCCCAAACGAGCACATGATGCCCGATCCTACTAAGGATTGGGAAATGGAGGAATCGGAGCCTTCAGAGGAATCATCGGGATCATCGGTGACTGCCTAGGCCAATTCCTTATGAATTGGCGGGAATGAGGGCGAGGCACCTCATGCGAGGCAAACCGCACGAATGTCCGTCCGACCCGTCCCAAATTCCAACAGGAATGGGGTAACTTAATTACAAGCACCGCCCCAACTTGTTGTGCCATCATTGCTATGAGCGTGACATGGTAGCGCATCATAGCTTCCATATAGGTCCATCGGTGCACTACACCGACCGCTACGATGAGTCGGCACGCTATTCTAGCGCGTCACATCAGATTTTTTTTGACCCGCCCCTATACCACTCGGGCCCATTACTAGAAGATTCCTTCATGATGGAGGTGTGTCGTCATCACCAACACTACGACGTGATGAAGCAAGAATGGGATGAGGCGGTGTCCGTGGTGAAGAGGATGAGGAGGAAACTCCTCAGTGCTGCCCAAAAATATGTGATTGACCCGTGGACCTGCTACCATTGTCTTCCATCATTGATGTTATTTTATTTTCCTTTCTATTTATTTTATTTAAATTCTAAAAACTATGTATTTGTAGGATATGATTAAATATTCACTCATATCACACCAGATTGTATTTGGACCTTATTTGTTTTGTATTCATAGCGGTTTTGCTATGACTTGAAGTTTTATGTTTGTTTGATTAAATTCTGCTTATTATCCTTATGACATGTATGATGATGCTTGGGGTACTTAATGCTTAAAATTTTGACTATTAGTGGAAACTAAAATGTAAAATGTATGATTATAGCCATGCCAAGGGGAGAAGGTCGGGGACGTGCTCCAAAGACAAGAACATGTGCCACCACTCGATCTAGGGAACGCACCAACCAAACCGATGAAACCTTAGGTGAAAACACTAACAACACCAACAATCTTAACAATGATCATACCACCAATAACCCCACCAACACCCACGATGAAACTAGTCAAGAAGCTAGACTCTAACAATTGATTTACGAGGCCATCGCCAATGCCTTACCCGCCATTGCCGCCCATGTTAATGCTGAACATAATCAAGAAACACCTAAAGGGGGCAACAATGATGATGAGAATACTAATACAAAAGATGAAGATCGTGAAATGGCCCAAGTGTTAACTGGGTGTGCATATAAGGCCTTTGTGGCATGTAAACCAACCGATTACTTTAGGACCGAAGGTGCTACAGAAACCATCCGCTGGTTTGAGGAGATGGAAGTTGTACTTGATATTAGTGACTGTACTGAAGAAAACAAAGTGAGGTTTGCTACACACTCCCTTAGAAATGGAGCCTTGAACTGGTGGAATACGTTACTTAAACCCAAGGAAGGAATGCTGTGAACAGGATGAGGTGGGAAGAATTCAAGAAACTAATGATCGAGCGTTATTGCCCGATAAATGAAATAGAGAAGATAGAGGCTGAGTTTCTAAGCTTGGAAATGAAGGGAACTGCACACTTAGATTACACCAATAGGTTTACTGAGTTGTCGTTACTAGTGCCACACTTGGTTATACCGGAATCAAAGAAGATAGGCAGGTATGTGTGGGGTTTGAATTTGAAGATTAGAGGAATGGTAAAGGCTGCAAAACCAAGGACATTTCAAGAAACCTTGGAGATTTTTGTGACACCAAATGATGAGGTAGTCAAGTTCAGAGGAGCTAGGGGATCGGAGAACGTAGGAGTAAAGAGGAAGTGGGATAATTTTGGGTTATGAGTGGAAGTCTGAGTGGGAGAGCAAGCAGAAGTAAGCCAAGTGGAGAGAAGAAACCTTATTTAGGGAAGCAACCATTCTGTGGGAAATGTGGGTTACATCACATGGGGCAATGTCGAGTCAAGCCAGGGGTGATACCCTTAGGAAAGGAGGTTAAAGCAAATGTGTGTTTCAAGTGTAACCGGCCGGGCCATTTCGCAAATGAATGCAAATCCATTACCACAGGGCCTGCGAGGTGTCATGAATATGAAGAAGTTGGACATCTCCGCCCTGATTGCCCCAAACTTAAGGCTAAAAAGCCTGTAGTTGGCCGCCCCAAGGGAAGAGCGTTCGTGATGAATGCCGAAGCTGCTAGAGAGGAACCAGAGGTCGTGATTGGTACGTTTCTAGTCAAATATCATTATGCATACATATTATTTGATACTGGGGAAATAAGAGCTTTGTTTCTACAAACTTTAGGCGAAGAATTGACTTAGATTCCTCTAAGCTATCTGGCACATATACCATAGAATTAGGAAATGGAACCCTAGTCGAGGCTGACG
Source organism: Flaveria ramosissima (assembly GCA_025215565.1). Classification (NCBI taxonomy): domain Eukaryota; kingdom Viridiplantae; phylum Streptophyta; class Magnoliopsida; order Asterales; family Asteraceae; genus Flaveria; species Flaveria ramosissima. The sequence goes on from CM046038.1 coordinate 38,457,354, forward strand.
AAGCCATTGTTGGGTGTATGTTGGATCTAGATGAGCATGAATTACCCATAGATCTTATACCCGTAGGATTAGGAGGATTCGATATAGTGGTAGGAATGGATTGGCTAGCAAACAATAAAGCAAAGATAGTGTGTGATAAGAAGCTGTTGAAAATACCCCTACCGGAAGGAGAAACCCTCATAGTATACGGGAAAAGACCAAGACAATGCATGAATATTATATTATGTATGAAAGCTAATAAGTGCTTACGTAAGGGATGTGTTGCGTACTTAGCTTACGTGATGACTATTGAGAAAGAGAAATGGCTTGACGATGTCCCTGTTGTATCAGAATTCGCAGACGTGTTTCCTGATGAACTACCAGGATTGCCACCGCAGAGGCAGGTTGAGTTTTGAATCGACTTAGTACGAGGAGCAGCGCCCGTAGTCAAGGCACCATATAGGTTGGCCCCTTCGGAAATTCAAGAGCTAATGATCTAACTACAAGAGCTCATGGACAAAGGGTTCATTAGACCAAGCTTCTTGCCATGGGGAGCACCGGTCTTGTTTTTTAAAAAGAAGGATGGAACTCTTAGAATGTGTATCGACCGTAGGGAATTGAACAAAGTCATAATAAAAAACCGATACCCGCTCCCAAGGATTGACGATTTATTTGACCAACTTCAAGGGTCGCGATATTTCTCTAAAATAGACCTGAGATCATGGTATCACCAATTAAGAATTAAGGAGGAAGATGTACCAAAAACCACGTTCAAAACTAGGTATGGACATTAGGAGTTTCTCGTAATGCCATTTGGTTTAACAACATCCTTGCTGTATTTATGGATCTCATTAATAGGGTGTGCAAAACATACGTGGACAAGTTTGTCATTGTATTCATAGACGAAATCTTGGTATATTCCAAAACCGAGGCCGAGCACAAACTACATTTGAAGATAACTTTAGAGTTACTTTGGAGTGAGCAACTATATGCAAAATTCTCAAAATGTGAGTTTTGGATGCGAGAGGTCCAGTTTCTTGACCATATAGTCAGTGAAAGAGGAATCCAAGTGGATCCTGTTAAGATTGAAGCGATCAAGAAATGGGAAGCCCCTAATTTGGGAACTTACTTAACCACAGTCTGACTATTACTTTCAACCCTACTTTTTAGGCGATGACGATGTAATAGAACACGGGTTGTTCGTTGGTTTGGCATGGTAAACACACTGTTTTGCCGCCACAATGAACTATTGTTTCTGAGCCTTCAAATTCAATGTGTATATTCTTCATTTACATGGATACGTATGACGAAATTGATGCGTTAGTTTTCTTCTAGGTTAAATGCCACCGCGAAAGCCCGGTTTGAACCACCCTAGTTTTGTTTATTTAAGGCTTTAATGCACTAATAATATTGTAATAAAATAATTTTGTATTGTTATATATTCATGTAAATTTGTTATCTATTTATACATTTGATTTTAAATTTTTTAATTTTATCCAGTTTTTAAATCCAATATGTCTTGTCCAACCATTGTACTAGTAAGTTATTTGTCTCGGCGGTGTCCAGTTTGATTGTTAAAACATTTTTTTTCAACAATTGAATTGATTTGTGTTTATTTTTTCAGTAAAAGTTATAAATTAAAAGGCAATATAAGTAAATTTTCTCGCGTGTTGCGGCGTGATTGTGCGTATTAACATGTTTGCAAACTTCGTTACATGCGTTGCTATATGAACACTAACGTACTTAACTACATGAGAGAAACATATGAGAACAATATTATACATCACACATTGCGGCATACTTTAAAAAAATAAACTAGAAGACCTGGGCATTGCAGCTGTACAACGACATTAACGTAGTTAATGGCATGTTATGACACGTCTGTAAACTTCATTACACGTGTGTAGCCTAATTATTAAAAATAATTTAAATTAAGTAAAGAGTGAATTGTCACTTTTCTCCTTGTGTTTTGATCATATTTGTCATTTTGATTCAAAAAGGAATTTGTTTTCATTTAGCTCCCCAAGGTTTTGAAAAGTTGATATTTTTATCCACAAATGTTAACTCCGTTAATCTAAAATATTAAACATCCATCATTAAAAGGGGTAACTATGTATCGTTTCATATAATAACCCCAATTCATAATCCATGATTACATATTGGTGTTAAAACTCCATTCATGTATTATTGTTCCATTCACGAAACCTACATTAGATATTTGATCATTTAATCTTCTAATCTTTCAATTTCAATGGATAAAATTTCATCTGTGGGTGAGGACAATGGAGCTGGGCCGTACAATGACATGCACGTGTGTTGGAATGCGGTTATGGTCAATAAGACTTTTCTATTTGATCAAAAGTTAACAAATATAAGTTAACAACTTACTAACTAACACAAATAGTTTCAGTAAATATAAGTACACAAGTTGTTTTTTGAAAGTATTCACTTGATTAATCAAAACTAAATACAAAGAGTAATATTCAGCAAATTTACAAATGGCTTTACAAAGCTTACATATACTATACAAGTATGAGGGTTCTATACTATGAAATATAAACAATAACAATAAACTATTCTATGTTTAGAATGTATAACAAGACAGAGAACCGGCTAATCATAGTTAGGCAGTTTCAGTAGTATGTTGTCTCCAAAAGACAAAACACAACATTCGTCTATACAGACAGTCTTGTCTTGTGTAACAGTGGATCAGCAGCTCATCTATTATGTGCTGAAAGACAGTGGTTCAACATATGCTGATCTGCAGTTATTCAACATACGCTGATTGACAGTGGATCATCAGTTGACATCATTCAGCAGTTAAGGGCCAAGTGCTGAATCCTAAGGTTTTGGTAGCTTCATCCTACTCATAGATTAATAAATTCCCCTTATGATGATGCTTCCAAAACTCTATCTTCATCCATCTAGCATCCTGATCAGCAATAATTCACACATGTATCCTATTCTATCTCTTAAGGGGTTTTCAAGAGTTAGATTACCAAGTCTTCCATATTGTGTTGAGATAGTGTAAAGAGATCATAATCCTTAAATAGGTCATGAATGCTCAAAGGACTCATTTGCAAAACTTCTTCGTTTTTGTCTCCTATTTGTTCAACCTTGTTCTCAAACTTTATCCTCAGAAGGCAGCCATGGATTTATAGTTGATGTGCTCCAAATTATACATAAAAATCCTATCAAAAGCACATCAATTATTCCTTAATATCTTCCTTAAAATGATGAAAATGTACTTAAAAGTGTTAAATTGTGTTTTCAGGTGTTTAAAAGGGCAAGATGGACGAAAGGAGTATATTTAACAAGAAATTGAAGTGATCCGAGCTTTGGACTCCAAGCATGGGGTCGTGCCTCATTAAGCACGCCCCCATGCCTTGCCAGAAACACACCCCCGTGCTAAATTAACACACCCCCGTGCTTGGACATCTGACAAGGAAAAAAGTACTGTCCCCTAAAAGTAGACACGGGGCCGTGCCCCATAAGGCATGGGGCCGTGCCCCACCTCCAACACGGGGCCGTGCCCCATTTAGCACGGGGCCATGCCCGACACAACCTGCATGTACGAGCCGACCAATTTTCGTAAGCATTGTACTAGCACGGGGCCGTGCCTTTTAGGCACGGGGCTGTGCTTAAACACTCCGGAAAGCCTATAAATAGAAGCCTAAGCTCACCATTTTTGGCAAGCTTTGGTGGGAGAGTTACTCTGCTGAATTCTCTCGGGAACTAAGACTTCAAGATCATTCGGAGGCTCGGGAGGTGCATACAACACTTGGAAGAAGCTTGCGATCACCTAAACGTCATCCATTGTGGATTATCGGTTTGATTGTTCCATTTCACTGATTATCACTTATCTATCTTCTTTGTTATCTGTTGTTATGTTAAAGCTCATCATGAGCTAAACTCTATTTATCATCCTAATCGGATGAAACTTATGTAATTTGTGATGAACTAATGGTGTGATAAATATTATGTTAATGTTATGGTGGTCTTGGGAAAACTATTAATGGGTAGCATCTACATTTGAACGGGAAGTTATAACTTTATGGTTTGTGATTGTGATTGTCATACAAGGTTGAAAAGCGTATGATTAACTCTCATTCGCGAAACCGGTCTTCATAATAAATCCATGGCTAATGAACTAGAAATGGTTATTAGAAATCATATCACTTTAACTTTCTGATCATTTGCGGGTTCCCTTTTATTAGTTCGGAAACTTCAGTAATTGTTACGGTTTTCTAAAATTAATGGTATGTTAGGAAGGAACCTGATCAACTCTCTTTTTAACATTAAATTATGTTTTCAGAAATCGTATGTCAAATAGGACACAAAAGATTCACCTACATTACTAGGGCTTTGATCTGAGCAGTAAACTCAACCTGACAGGATCAAGTCACTACGGCAGCAGGATAGACGAGAAATCGCGCCGGCTCATCTTTATAAACATTAACATAATTATATTAATCAATATCTTTAAATCACATCACCAATTCATCAAAATTACATAAGTGGAGTCTAATTAGGATGAAAACTTTTATTCCTTGATTTTAAATCCAAACGCTTCAATTCTTAGTTTACGTTCTTATTATTATTGTTTACTTTTAAACCCTAAAAATCTTTCCAATACAAAATATCACTTCTTTAACAAAAACCAAATCTGATAGTCAAACATCAAGTTTGTTGAGTAGGCTAGGTGTGTCCACGGATTGATACTCGGTTCTTACCAACACTATATTACCTCACGACAGGTACACTGCCTTTTGTGTGTGTGGTTTAGTATTAGTAACAACCAATTAAAACTGAATCTGTGAAATAAATCTTTATCAAAATATATACTATCTGCACTCCATTAAGTTTTGGGCGCCGTTGCCGGGGACACACGGCAGTTTGAAAGAAAAACTAAATTTTTGACTATCTTGCATATAGCCTGTTAATTTATTTTTGTTTAAACTTCATTTTCATTTTTAGGTAGTTTTCCTTAGTTAGTTTAGTTATTTTTGCCAGATTTATTTTAAGGCTTATTTAGTTTATGCTTCCTTAAGTTAGTGTATGTCCGACTCGTCTAGTTCTGAACTTGTTCCGCCTCTTCCGAAACCCGAACGACTTTTCCGTCAAAGATTGCGCAAAAGATCACAACAAGAAGCACCAGTCATTGAAGAAGACATATTGGAAGATACACCATCCAAAGAAGACATGGCTAACCAAGACGAGGAAATGAAGATGACACACTATGCCACACCGTCAATAGATGGTTATGAGTCTAGTGTTGTCTAACCAGCAATAGCGGCCAACAATTTCGAGATTAAGTCTAGTATTATCCAACTTGTAGAAAACTCTGTTCAGTTCCATGGGTTACAAGACGAAGATCCTAATGCTCACATCTCACGATTCCTTCGTATCTGTGCGACCTTCAAAATCAATAACTATTCAGACGACGCCATTCGACTAAGACTTTTTCCATTTTCACTTCAAGGCCGAGCCATTGATTGGCTTGATTCACTTCCGCCTGGTTCCATCACCACATGGGCGGGAATGGCTGAACAATTCCTTTTGAAATACTTTCCACCCGATCGTACTGCCAAACTAAGAAGCAGCATCACAAGTTTCCGCCAAGACGACGATGAATCATTACACGCGGCATGGGAGAGATATAAAAGTCTCCTTTGGAGATGCCCACATCACGTACTTGATCTGTGGCTGCAGTGTCAAACCTTTTACGATGCGATCAGTGGAGCCCACAAGCAAGCAGTAGACCAAAGTGCGGGAGGAGATTTTGGAAGTGTCATGCCAACAGAAGCATATCAAGCCTTAGAAAGAGCAGCTAAGAAGAGCTTTGCTTACAATCCTTTAAGAACCAAACCCAGTTCTAAAGGTATTCATCAAGTAGACTCTGAACCCTAATTGCAGCCCAATTAGAAGCTCTAACCAAAAAAATTGAACAATTGCAAAGCAAGTTAAAGAAAACTCCAACACGATGCAACACATGTGGAAATTCACACAAGACCAACGAGTGCCCACAAGGCGTTACGATGGTTGAAGATGTTGACTACGTAGGAGGCCCAAACAACTCATACAATTCAAATTGGAGAAACAACTCGAATTACAGAGATGCTGGCAGTAACCAACAATCATCTGGATTCAACCGAATGCCATCTTACCAACAACAGAAACCACCATATCAAGGTCCAAGCAGTAGTAACCAAGACCGTGGAGCATCATCAATGGAAGACTTATTATAGCAATTGTTGTTAACCACACAAGCCATAGATGAGTACATCTGGAAATCTGATCGAAGAAATGAGGAGAGGTTCCAAAGAAACGAAGCTGACATCAAAAGCAACAAAGCATCATTACAGACCATAGAGCACCAAGTAGGTCAAATAGCACAACAACTCTCTGAAAGACCTCAAGGAGCTTTGCCTAGCAACACTGTGACAAATCCTAATGCTCAAGTCAAAGCCATCACCACCAGGAGTGGCAAAACCACTCAAGGTGATGCACCCGCATTACAACCCATCCTTGAAGAAGTAGAAACTGAAACTCCAAGTAATGCGAGTGATAAGTGTTAGGACCTGGTATTTGAATGAAATACCGAGTGATTAGCGTGTAAACCAGATCAAATAGTGCGGAATCCTATTTGATTGGTGATCCAATCAGTGAGAACACACGAAGAATCAATCAAGAATTGAAACTAACGTTAGAAATCGATTGGGAATCGATCTAATGTGTTCTATGAACTTGGAGAACGAATTGGGAGGCTTCTGGACGGCTAGGATACGTCTGGAGTCGAAATAGAATGAATGCTTACGTTTTTCCACGAATTGGGTTGTATTTATAGGTTAGTATTGTTCATTCGGGAGACTGAGACTCAATCGTGCGATTGGCCCAGTCAGTCGCATGCAGTTGGCCGACTGAGGTTCAGTCGGTCGACTGACTCATTCGTACCCTTTCACTTGCATCTTCAGTTGACCGAATGAGTCTCAGTCGGTCGACTGACTCATTCGCCCCCTTCCATGCGGTCGAATGGGTCATTCTAATAAGCCATTCGGGTGAATGGCTCAATCTCATGTCCAGTCGTGCGAATGGGAGCCATTCGCATGGTTGGTCCATACTCATGGTCCAATCGTGCGAATGGGTCACACTTAGTGAATTTTCTGCTATTTGAACATTTTATTTTTTTTTTAAAACCCTTTTAACTTTTGAAATTAACATTATGAGCATTTGATCATCTCAGACATGACCCTTTTAACTTGAAAACTTTTTGATCACCTCAGACGTGATCCTTTTACACAATTTAGTCACCTCAGATGTGACTCTTTTAAACACTTTGTCACCTCAGACGTGACTATTTTAAACTTTGAAAACTCATGTGATCATCTCAGACATGACCCTTTTAGTGAGTTGATCCCTTACTGATTTTCATGATGTAGTCCGACAAACAAGACAAACTGAAATGACTAACTAACTTCGAAAATTAAACTAAAGAATAAAAATAAGACTTGTTTTTGGCTTTTTGTGAGAGATAAATCCTAAGATGGAAATCTACGGGATTTGGTTCCGGAATAGGCAGCTTCAACTTAGATTGACCACACCTGGACCAATTAAATTTTGGAATCATACAGGCAAGTCAAATCATTTGGGACTTGTTATCAAAATCTTTTGATGCTCAATTCTTGGTTTTCATCTAGAGTAGTTAGCAAGTTTAGGAAATCATACTGGAACTATTAGATTACCACATTGATTTGAACTTTCAAGAATTGCAGCCACAATGATTGTCAATATGTTTGTCCTCTTAAATCCATACACAGACTTTTGACACAAACTGGTGATAGTTTTAGGTTTAATTATTTCAACTAACATTTGTGGATCCCACACTTATATGGTAATCAACATTCCTCAGGAGCTTTTGAGCGGTCTATGGGTATTGTTATAAGAAGAGACTATTCTTAGAGCTCTCAAGAGAGAAGCCAATCCTCAGGTCAGTGCCATCGCACAGCAGAGAGGCGGCAAACAACAATGAATTCTAGAATATCTAGGTTATGCTTATCCTCAGGTCAGTGCCATCGCACAGCAGAGAGGCACACAACCTATCTCCTTGTTAGAGCAACTTAATTTTATTTTGCACAAAATGCACCAACAACATAAGTCATTAGTTTGATAGCATTTGTCTTTCAATTTTTTTCGTGCTTTGCTCTATTTATGGTCATCCGCACACATTTGTGGCGTTTACATGCTCATTACCCCTTATTAGAATATTGTTGATTGTGTTAACCAGTGATATGATGGAAGCCCATAGTCAGTTGAACAACTTAGTTTGATCTTGAAATCACCAGTCAGGTCTAATCATCTATTGAGTTGAATCTACCGACATATCATTTGTGGTCTAGCAACCTCTAGGTCTACTTTCTTTGTATTACCTTAGTAGTTACCAGTTTTTCTATCATCTTCCCTTTTCTATTGCTTAGACTACAAAGACTTATACTTTGAATTTTTTCATCTTTTCTAAATTAAAATTTTAAAGTCCCTCTTGATTTGTTCCTGTGTATATCATTTTCCAAAGGTTTTGAATCGGTATCATAAATACAATCTACCTTATATCAGCTTTCCACTCCTTCTCCCTCATTTTTTTTAATGTTACTTGCTAACTTATTCTCCCCCTAAAATACTAAAATCATAACTGGTTTAATTATTTTAGGATTTTAATAAACAGCAAGATAACATGAGTTTAATTTAAACAGACTAAAATAAACAAATAAAATAAAATAAAAAAGAAAAATTAACTAAACCAACATCGGACTACACATGATCATCATCAGGAATAACCTCATTTTTCTTTTTAACGCCGTTGACCTCTAGCAAATATTGAAAACGTGGTTTATCAACGGCTTTAGTATAGAGGTCAGCGCGTTGAAAATCAGTATTAATTTTTACCACATAAATTAAGTTTTTTTCAAAACAGTCTCTTATGAAATGGTAATTTAATACCAATATGTTTGGTCTTAGGATGTTGGACCGGATTTTTAGTTACTGCAATTGTAGCAGAGTTATCAACAAAAATAGGTGTAGAAGAGAACTTTAAACCGTAATCCCGCATTTGATGTTGAATCCAAATGATTTGTGAACAGCAACTTGCAGCAGCAACATATTCGGCTTCACAGGTTGACAATACAACCGATGTTTGCTTCTTACACTGCCAGGTAACTAATCTTCTCCCAAAGAATTGACACCCTGCTGATGTAGACTTGTAGTTCATCTTGCAGCCCCCGTAATTCGAGTCACTATACGCCGTGAGCTCAAAGTCATCATCATGAGGATACCACAACCCAAGTGTGGGTGTACCTTTCAGATAACAAAAAATCCTCTTGACCCCGATCAGATGGTTGACCTTAGGCTTAGCCTGATATCGAGAACATAAACATGTAGCATACATGATATCAGGTCTTGAGGCAGTGAGGTACATGAGGGATCCAATCATTCCTCGGTACATCGTGGCGTCCACTAGATCCCCATTTTCATCAGGTGCTATATCGTGATTGGTGGCAAGTGGAGTCCCAGTAGCAGAAGCATTCTCCATGTCAAACCGACTGAGAATGTCTCCTACATACTTGGTCTGATGTAGAAAGATCCCGTTTGGTGTCTGATCCACCTGTAACCCGAGGAAGAATTTCATCTCCCCTATAGCACTCATCTCAAACTCTGCATTCATAACTGCTTCAAACTCTTTGCATAACTCTTCGTTCTTTGAACCGAAGATTATGTCATCGACATAGATCTGTACGAGCAGTAGGTCGCCATCTTTTTCTTTAATGAACAGCGTGCAGTCAATGACTCCCCTGCGAAAGCCGTGTTTCACAAGATGAGTCGAGAGTTTCTCATACCAGGCTCTTGGAGCTTGATGAAGCCCGTATAAAGCCTTGTCGAGTTTGTAAACTCTATCCCGATGATAAGGATCTTCAAATCCCTCGGGTTGTCTGACATAGACTGTTTCTCTGATTTCCCCATGAAGGAATGCACTCTTCACATCTAATTGATAGACTTTAATCTTCATGTACGATGCATAGGCAAGGAAGATACGAATGGCTTCCATCCTTGCCACGGGTGCAAACACTTCATTGTAGTCAATTCCCTCGACTTGGCGAAATCCCTGAACCACCAATCGAGCTTTGTTCCTGATAATGACCCCTTGGTCATCCTTCTTGCATTTCAAGACCCGATTGGTGCCAATGACTTTAGCACCTTTAGGTCTATCTACCAGAGTCCACACACCTAACTTCTTGAACTGAAGAAGTTCTTCTTGCATGGCACTCACCACGCCTCATCATTTAGTGCATCACTGATGTATTTTGGCTCAAACTGCGAGACAAAACATCGATAAGCACCATCATGAATGTAACCCTTCTCCATAACCGAGGCGTAATGAGCTGAGTATAGCTGATTTCGGGTTTGTACTCTTGATCTGACATCCCCAATGACATTGTCTAGGGGATGATAGACGTTTAGTCGTGATCCTTGAGTAGTAAGAACAGCTACCTTAGAGCCAAGATTATGAACATTTGGTTCTGCATCTGAGGTAGTTGGAGTTTGAGGTTCCGAAGTCGAAGGTGCATCACTGGTAGATGCTTGTGGACTTTCAGGAACTGGAACCTGTTCCTCCTGACTATTATGCTCATCTTCTTCATCTTCATCTTCAGAGGAGGAGTCACTGTCGTCGACTACTCCCCCTGACTGAGTAGATGATTCTCCCTGTGAGCTAGATGGTGTATTCAAGATATCATACATCATTCTAGTAGCTAACTCATCATCCGAGGGAGAGATAGGGATGTTGAAGGACTTGAAGAATCCATCATAGTCGAAAAAGTAGGCGGGTCCTTTGCCAGTAGGTGGTGTGGTATATCTCTGAACGTCAACATTACACCACACTTCTACTAGGCCCGTTGAGTTGTTGTAAACTCGCTTGTTCGGTATGTTGTATCCTAGGAAGATTCCTTCATCAACCTTCTCGCTGAATTTACCTTCGTGTGTCTTCTTCAGAAGTGGGCACGGCGCGCCAAATGGTTCGAGATACTCCAAATTCAGTTTGCGTCTTTGTAGTAGCTCGTAACATGTCTTTCCGTGGCGCTTGACAATCAGAACTCGATTCAGTGTATAATATGCATTAGCCACTGCCTCATTCCAGAATTGGATAGGCAATTTCGAGTCTGCCAGCATAGTCCGTGATGTCTCTATCAAGCTTCTGTTCTTTCTCTCAACAACGCCATTCATCTGAGGCGTGTATGCAGAAGTGAATTGATGCACAATTCCCTTTTCCTTGCAGTAAGCCTCCATCCACTGGTTCTTGAATTCCGTCCAGTTGTCTGAGCGTACTTGTCTAACCTTCAGCTTGTAGAGAGATTCCAGTGTGGTTACTAACTCCTTGAATGACTCAAATGTTTCTGATTTGGACTTCAGAAACATTACCCAAGTGAACCTTGAGTAGACATCATTAATCACAAAACAGTACAAGTCGCCTGCAATGCTTTTCGTACTGATTGGACCAAACAGATCCATGTGAAGAAGTTCAAGTGGAAGTTCTATTGAATGAACTTTCTTTTCCTTATGAGACTTCTTCGTCTGTTTGCCTTTCTTACAAGCTACACAAAAATCAGGAAGCTGGAAGTTCTTGACATTAACTCCTCTCACAAGATCCTTCTGAATCAAGTGATTCATCTTCCTTTGACTAATGTGTCCCATTCTCCTATGCTAGGAGATGGAATCCTTCTCAGTAGCTTTAGATAGAAAACACTGAACCTCATGATCCGTTGTAGAAGCTGTTGACAGATCCAAAACATAAAGGTCTTTATATCTTGAGGCTGTCATCAGAACTTGGTCCTCTGGGATCACGTAGTCTTTCTTGAGCACGTAACACTTCTTGTTGTCGAAGATGACTTTAAATCCCTTATCACAGATTTGGGAAACATAAAGTAAGTTATTTTGAAGTTGTTGAACGTAGTTCACCTTATCAAACTTAACTTTCTGATTTCCCACTTCTCCCTGAGCTGTGATATAGCCTCCCTTGTTTCCAGCAAACGAAACATGCCCTCCTTTTATTTGCTTGACGTTTGATAAAAGGGCCCTGTTTCCTGTCATGTGCCTGGATGCTCCGCTGTCTACAATCCACGTGTTAGTTTCAGCACTGTAGCGAACACCCTGCACATACAATGTAAAGGATTAGTTTAGGTTAGGAACCCAAGCCTTTACTGGCTTGGGTTTCCCAGAGGCATCACACATTATGAATTCAACCCATTGACCCTTAGAGGGTGAGGGTAGCTCAGGTTCCTTCTTGTCATCATTATCAGACCCGCAGGATGACTTTTCTTTCCATAAGCCAGATTTGTGCAATGCCTGTTTGTGATAAACAGTCGACTGGCTAACAGGTTGAACTTTAGGTTCACTAGTTCTTCTAGGTGGAGTTAAAGAACTCCTCTTAAAAGACCTAGGTTTTGAGTCCTGAAGTTCAATCTTCTTCCTAGGTGTCTGATAGTAAGGACAATAGGAAGCAATGTGTCCACACTCTCCACAGTTGTAGCAAGACCTGCTATCAACTTTATGATTAAACTTTATTTGTGGAGAAGTGTGTGACACTCTAATAACATCACTTAGCTTAGGTTTTGACTCTGGTTCTTTTGATGTTTTCTCTTGTTTAACAAAGTTAACTGTTTTAACATGTTTAACATCTTTTTCTTTTTGGTTAACTGGTTTTTGACTTGAAACATGTGAAAGATTAACATTTGAAGTCTTTTTAGGTTCTGATTTGACTCTGTTTGACCCTGACTTTAAGTTAACCTTTTCAAATTCTTTTTCCAGATTGACACAAAGCAATTTACCCTTTGCCTTTGAAGTGGCCTCCTTTTGTTTGTTTCCAGATTCAATAGATGAACATGAGGAATCTGGATCACTAACAAGAGTAGACACCACATGATCCTTGATGGGGTTATTATTTATTGGTCTAGTCTTAGTGTTCATCAAGGTCTCAGGTGGTGGTGGAACCACTTTATAACCCAATCCCTCCCCGTTGTTTCTTTCTCTCACTAAGTGTTGGACTATGTGTGAAGAACTTGTCCAACTGTGCAGTTTCTGTTTTAATGAGTTTACTTCTACTTCTAGAACTGCCTTTTGTTTCTTAGTGTCTTCTAGGGAGTTTAGATAGTACCTAATGTCATTAGCTTGGTTAAATGCAACTACTTCGGTTTCAATAAGCTGTTTAGTCAAAAGGTCTATCTTTTCTTTGTAACTATGCTCATTTTGTTTTAATACTCTATTAGCCTTAGTGCACAGTTGCAAATCTTTTACTAAGTTATCATTATGATCTAATAACCTAGCAAATTTCTCATCTATGCTATTTCTAAATGTATCACAATCAGAACAAGCATGATTATTAAACATTTGGTCAGCGGTACTTACCTGAGTTGGTTCAGAAGAGTTAGCCATCAACGCAGCATCATATGTCTCTGGTTCTGGTGATTCTGTCTTTTCTGTCTTTGCTGTGGTAGTCTCCTCTTTAGGCTTGTAGCTGACCTCAGTTGCAGTTGTCTCTTCAATATTTGACATCGCTATCTCAACTGCTAGATCTCCTTCACTCGCGGAATCATCGTTAATGTCTTCTACACTTGTAATGTTTGATTCCCCTGGAGAGACAAACCTAAAGCTCCAATCCTGTCCTTCATCATCATGAGCAGTCAAGGCTTTTGGATCCTTGCTTGATGAAGTAGAACTAGTAGCTTGCTTGTCATGGCGAGTGAAGGACGAGAACGGGTTCCCGTTACCCGTCTTCTTTGGCTTAACACATTCTCTCTTGAAGTGCCCCTTCTCTCCACAGTTGAAGCAGGTCACTTTACTCTTGTCAAAGCCAAATGTGGTATCCTTAGTAGCTACCAAGTTCTGTCCGGTCTTTTTCACAAACTTCTTCGCCCTCCGGACAGCACTAGCTAAGGCCCACATTATGTCCATCCTCTCAAGCTCCATTTCGTCCACCTGCTAGTAGTCCTCGTCTGCCAGATGGCAGTTTCCAATCTTCCCAGCAACTAGTCCATCATAAGAAAGAACCACTGCAGCCAAAAGATCCATGTGTTCTCGAGCTACTTCTACAGTCACATTACCGAGGTTCTCGGTCTTCAGTCTAGTTGCATTTGCTTCAGATCCAATATGATGGGTACAAGAAGACCCCGACGTGTCTGATCCTGAAGGAGAAGCATGTGAAGGACCCGATGAGCTAGACACAAATGCAGTCTGGAGAGGTGCTCCAGATGTCTTAGCTTGAGGCGTGGCATTGTACAATGCTGGATTTTGAGTGTACGAAGACTTCCGAGCTTTGTACTTCATCCTAAGTGCTTCTTCTCGCAACTTTAGAATGAAGTCATTTATATCCAGCTTTGCTAGCATTCCATTCTGTCTCAGGTTAGACACGAATGAAGCCCACTTTTCAGGTAATCCGTCTGCAAAGTTAGTAACTTTTTCTTCCATGGTAGTAGCCACCCCATGTGTATGCAGTTCACTCATCAGATGGTAGAATCTATCTATAACATCGTCCAAACTCTCATTTCCAATCGATGAGAAGTTATCGAATTCCTTCTTTAACTCCTTAGCCTTGATTGCCTTTAGCGAAGCATTCCCGTCGTACCTCTTTTCCAGCTCATCCCATAGTTTCTTGGACTGCTTATTCTCTGAGTACTGGTGGAAAATGTCCTTAGGGATCGACTGTGTAATCAATGCATAAACTCTCTTCTCTACATTATATTTAACTTTCTGCGCGTCTGTCATCCCCCTAAGGTAAGCTTTACTCCATCGGCTCCCACCGGTGTACTATACCCAATCTCGATAGCTTCCCACAGATTTGGATCCACTCCATTGAGGTAGATCTCAAAACGTTGTTTCCAGTGGGAAACTCATCCAAAGTTAAGAGTTTTGGTGGTTTATTATGATTACCCACCTCACTCTCAAGTAACAGCAGGTTGTGGATCCTAGAGTCCTTCCCAGCAGTAAAGGCTGACATTTGATCTTCCATGTCGAATAAATTTAAGTCTACTAAAACAAACTGTCAACTGGTGCGACTGAAGGATGCGAATGGTCTATCCGTGCGTATGAACTATGCGACTGGTTCAATCGTGCGGCTGAACTAAGCGATTGGTTCAGTCGTGCGAATGAAGCTGGTGCGTATGAACAATGCGAACGAATGGTTCAATCGTACGAATGAAGATGCGACTAGGTCCAATCGTGCGTATGGGCAATGCGAATGGAGTCCAGTCGTGCGAATGGCTTACTCGTGCGACTGAAGCTGCTGTTTTGCGAAAATTTCTAGGTTAAACGTGTTTTAGCCGTAAAAATTCGAAATTTCGCAAGGTCTAATCGCCTAAGTCCGTAGAAACCAAACTTTGATGAGTAGGGAACGTCCAAGATCACTTTTGACACAGAAGATTGCGTTTTTAGTGCAAAAACACAAACTTTTTATCAATCTTGATTGAATCACACGTAATCAAGAGTCAAAGCTCTGATACCACTTGTTATGGTTCAGTCGCCCGAATGAACCATGCGGTTGATTCATCCGCACGACTGAGTGTTCAGTCGTGCGACTGAGCCAATCTTATGTGTCAATCATACGACTGATCCAGTCTCCTGGTTCAGTCGTGCGACTGAGTCAATCGTATGAAGTTATTCATGCGTGTGGTCCATTCGCATGGGCCATTCGCATGAGAACTTCATTAAGTTAAGTTTGAATGTATTAATTAATATAACATTATGTGTAACCATTCAAACAATCACAAACCTAATTAACCAATTCAATATCGACTCATTAATGAAATATTAGACATTACAAATCACAAACAATCAATATCATTTCATTAATCATTTCAAAGTACATCAGAATCAGATAAACAAGATCTATTACATTTCATATCATGATCTAAGGACATACATGCATCAACAATAAGCAAAGCAACCTGTTTTTATTGAAGAACCAGCAAAGAAATACGTTCCACCACCACCTTATGTTCCACCACCTCCATATCCAGGTCGTTTGAGACAACAAAGAATGGAGGCATAATATGGCAAATTCCTTAGGTTGTTCAAGCAACTCCACATCAATCTGCCCTTGGTGGAGGCCTTAGCACAAATGCCAAACTACGCTAAGTTTCTAAAAGGTGTCTTGTCAAACAAAAAGAAGCTGGAAGAGTTATCACACGTAGTTTTGAATGAGGAATGCTCTGCAGTTCTTCAAAACAAACTACCTCAAAAGATGACTGATCCAGGAAGTTTCACCATACCTTGCCTAATAGGAAATCTTTCTGTCCGTAATGCGTTAGCTGATTTAGGTGCAAGCATTAACCTTATGCCTTATACGGTTTTTGAAAAATTAAACATAGGTGAGCCTAGACCTACCCGTATGAGCAACCAGTTAGCTGACCGCTCTGTCAAATATCCGAGGGGCATCGTTGAAAACCTCTTAGTTAAAATTGACAAATTCGTATTTCCCGTTGATTTTGTGATCCTAGACATGGATGAGGACAAAAATGTTCCTCTTATCCTAGGTCGACCTTTCTTAGCGACTGCTCGAGCCCTCATTGATGTTTGTACAGGCAAACTCACGCTTAGAGTAGACGAGGAGGAAGTAACTTTCGATATAGGCCAATCCATGAAACACCCTCAACATCATGATGACTGACTCTATTACGTTGATGCTTGCAATTCGATCATAAGCCATCATTTGAAGGAAGCCCTTCAAAATGAAGCTTGCAATACTCAATTAATAGAAGTCACAATCACCGAACCCATCTGTGAAAACCAAGCCATTCCAGAACTTGAAGTTGACGAAACATCATTTCATCAAGAAGCATTTGAGATCATTGAGCAAGACTTAGAACCAAAAGCCAAACCTTCTATCGAAGACCCTCCAGTCTTAGAGCTCAAAGAACTTCCATCTCATCTCGAATACGCTTTTCTTGAAAACACATCTCAACTTCCTGTCATAATTTCATCCGCCTTATCAATGAGAAGAACAAGTTGCTCAATGTGCTTAAGGCACACAAACGAGCAATTGCATGGAAAATCATGGACATCAAGGGAATCAATCCATCCTTTTGCACTCATAAAATATTGATGGAGGAGAACTTCAAATCCGTCATTCAACCTCAAAGATGTTTAAACCCGAGCATGCAAGAGGTGGTGAAGAAAGAAGTAATCAAACTGCTAGATGTCGGTTTGATTTACCCTATTTCTGATTCGCCTTGGGTCAGTCTCGTCCAAGTTGTTCCAAAGAAAGGAGGAATGACTGTTGTAACTAACGAGAAGAATGAGCTTATTCCTACTCGTACGGTTACATGATAGAGAGTTTGCATAGACTATCGCAAACTCAATGACGCCACAAGGAAAGATCACTTCCCTCTTCCTTTCATCGACCAAATGCTTGAGAGATTGTCTGGAAAAATGTTCTATTGTTTCCTGGATGGTTTCTCAGGTTATTTTCAAATTCCTATTGCTCCCGAAGATCAAGAAAAGACAACATTCACCTGTCCATATGGCACATTTGCTTATCGGCTAATGCCCTTTGGATTGTGTAATGATCCTGCTACATTTCAAAGATGCATGGTAGCAATTTTTCATGACATGATTGAACACTCAATGGAAGTTTTCATGGATGATTTCTCCATCTTTGGAAACTCATTTGAACAATGTCTTGAAAACCTTGAAAAGATGCTAGTTAGATGTGAAGACTCCAACCTTGTTTTAAATTGGGAAAAGTGCCACTTCATGGTTACGGAAGGAATAGTGTAAGGACGCAAAATCTCTCGAGCGGGGCTTGTAGTCGATCAAGCCAAAGTCGACACTATTTCTAAACTTCCGCATCCCACAACCGTAAAAGACATCAGAAGTTTCCTAGGACATGCAGGATTCTACCGTCGTTTCATTAGAGATTTTTCAAAAATCGCTCGACCAATGACTCAACTTCTGGAGAAAGACGCAAAATTTGTATTTTCTGATGAATGCATTAGTGCATTCAAATTGCTTAAGGAGAGTTTAGTAACGGCTCCAATCATGGTTTCCCCAGATTGGACGCTACCATTTGAACTCATGTGTGATGCAAGCGATTTCGCGGTAGGAGCTGTCTTAGGACAGAGGAAAGACAAGCAATTTCACCCAATTCATTATGTGAGCAAAACCCTAAACGACGCAAGAGAAAACTACACTACCACCGAAAAAGAACTTCTTGCAGTAGTTTTCGCATTCGATAAATTCCGCTCGTATCTCATCCTTTCAAAGACAATTGTTTACACCGATCATGCAGCCCTTCGTTATTTGATCAACAAACAAGATGCAAAGCCTAGATTGATTCGTTGGATTCTTCTGCTTCAAGAATTTGATATCAAAATTTGTGATAAGAATGGAGCAGAAAATCTAGCGGCTGATCATCTCTCGCGTCTTGAGAATTCAAGTCCTTCACAAACTGAGGAAGCCAAAATAAACGACAATATTCCTCACGAATTCCTTATGCACATTCAATCCTCAATCGATGAACACCCTTGGTTCGTCGATTTTGCAAATTACTTAGCAAGCGGAATCCTTCTCAAAGGAATGACTTATCAGCAAAAGAAGTTCTTTACTAATGTCAAACATTACTATTGGGAGGACCCGTATCTGTTCAGAATCGGTGCTGACCAGCTCATTCGAAGATGCGTATATGGAAGTGAAGCAGAACAAATTCTAAGGCACTGTCATGAAGGACCCACAGGAGGACACCATGGAGCAACCTTAACAGCCAAGAAAGTATTCGACTCTGGATTTTACTGGCCCACGATCTTCAAAGATGATCCTAACATGGTACGCACCTGTGATGCATGTCAAAGAGCAACCAATATCTCAACACGGGATGAGATGCCTCAGAAACCAGTTCAAGTATGCGAGATATTTGATATATGGGGTATTGATTTCATGGGGCCATTCCCGGTGTCATTTGGCAATCGTTACATCTTGGTAGCAGTTGATTACGTTTCAAAATAGGCTAAAGCTCAAGCCCTGCCTACTAATGATGCCAGGAACGTTGTCAAATTCCTTAAGAAACTATTTTCTCGTTTTGGTCCCCCAAAGCTCTTATTAGTGACCGAGGAACTCATTTCTGTAACAATCAGCTTGAAAGAGCAATGGCACGTTATGGAGTTCACCATCGCTTTACAACTGCTTACCATCCACAAGCGAATGGGCAAGCCGAAGTCACTAACCGAAGTATCAAACGAATCCTTGAGAAAACTGTAGGTCAAAATCACAAGGACTGGTCTACCAAGTTAGATGATGCATTATGGGCTTTTCGAACAGCCTATAAGACTCCCATCGGCACAACACCGTTTAAACTAGTTTATGGAAGTCGTGTCATCTACCTGTAGAACTAGAGCACAAGGCCTTTTGGGCACTTAAAGCAGCAAACCTGGACCAAGACCTTGCAGGAAAGAATCGATTCCTACAAATTCACGAATTGGAGGAATTGAGGGAACAAGCGTACGAAAACGCTAGGGTTTACAAAGAAAAGACAAGGAAATTCCACGACGCTCTAAAGAGCAAAAAACAATTTCATGTGGGAGAACGTGTCTTACTGTATAACTCTCGTTTACGTTTATTTCCCGGAATATTGAAATCACGTTGGTTTGGACCTTATACGATCAAAAACGTGTTTCTGAATAGTGCCATTGAAATTTACAACCACGCAGGTTTAAGTTTCAAAGTAAATGGTCATCGTTTGAAACCGTATAACGATGGACCAACCAAGATTCCTTCGGAGGAATTAAACCTCCACCCCAACGAAAACTAAATGTGGGGAAGGGTCATGCCGAAGACCCGAAACATAAACACGGCACCTGTACATAAATTTTTCTCACTTTTTTTAGCAATTTTTAGGACTTCACAAGCACAAGCACGGGGCCTTTCCTCATCAAGCACGCCCCCGTGTCTCTGACAATATTTTTCCACGATCTCTACTAACGACTCTGGAACGTTGCAGGTCGAATTTAAGACGATTTCTGACAAGCACGGGGCCGTGCCTAGCCAAGCACGCCCTCAAAAACGTCTAAAAAACTGAAAGAATCAAGTCACGGAAGCTCAAACTGGAATCCTGCGAAGAAACCACGTTCTGAAACGCGAGAGCCGACGACTCAAGAGTATTTCTTCAAAATGCATGAACTAATCAAGCAATTGACAGAAATGAACCTTGTTGCTTCCCAACGCTTAGCTGAACTTATCCAAAAAGTTCAGCAGATGAGCGAGGAACTCATTTCCATTAACCAGCAGCTTGCGGAATTGAGCAACCGCACTTCTCACTATCCCATGCCAAACCTTCCACACGAAATGTGTGGAGGTTTCTTTTAGAAGCATTCCGTGATGTGTTAAGTGCGCTGTTGCGCGTTAAAGAGTCTGGTTTTGCTTTTTCAGATTCTCGGCTTTTAACGTATCGTGTAATCGTAGGATCCTAGGGAATGTAATTTTCAATTTGGCTTGTGTTATTTAACTATAGGACTATTTTCGTATATTTTCTGATGATTTGGAAGTGATAAAACTTAACCGGGAAAATTACATAACGCACGAAACTGAAAAACGGAACAACAAAAGACTGAAACCGAACACTAAAACTTGGACACGGCCCCGTGCTCATAGAGGCACGCCCCCGTGTTCGACAAAAAATGATACCACCTGACATTTTCAGCCTTTTGTCTTGTTTCCCATCAATGTTGCATGATAAAAACCGAACTAATGTGCCTGCAAAGTCGTATCCACTTTCAATTCCATCTTGTTTTCCATTTTTCTTTCATCTTTTCAAGTGTTCTTGCAAGAGTATCTGGCCAAGAGGTTAGTATACTAATTCCTATGATTATGAAAGTCATTTACATGTAGTTAGGTGATTAGGTCTCTAAACAACCGAAATCCTAGCAATTATGTGTAAACACTTGTTCTTAAACATGTTATGGAATGATGAATGCTTTTAACCTACTTGTTCATGTTTATTCTTGTAGTAGATTAGTGTTAATTAGTCTGTCTAGTTAGATATTAGTATGTTTAGTTAATTAGTTAGTTGTTTTCTTTTATTGTTAACAAGATTATCTTCATAATTCGTGCTAAAATCTTTGTTAATCATGTTCAAGTTACAAGAATTCTCAAGTGATGTAAAACAATATATATTTTGAGTATCTTGAATTATTAACAAATGATTAAAATGTTAAAGTATAATCTTTGATTTTTAAAGCAAGAAAATGTTAAACCCATGCTTAATCAATGATTTACAAACAAAACCACGATTGCTCGAGTCAAGATTTCATGCCTAAACATGTTAACCGCACCCCCATGTTTTACAAAGCGCACCCCCATGTTCAAAAAATTTTCCTTGGATGATAAATTCTTAACTATTTTTTGAACATGAATTGAATCATTATGATGTTATGTCTTGAAAAACATATGATTTTCACTAACATCATGAAACTACTTAAGAAATTTGTTTTGTCTAAATTAACTTATTTTTAAAATTTCAGGATCATGAATCATCCCTACTTACATTTTAGAGGGAGCCGCGAGAGATGGTGTCATGATAGACTTCAATGATTGCTACAAAGGGTCGAAAGATCCCACTTACAAGCAGATGAAGAAACACTAGTGGCAGTCAGATAGCTAGAAAGATATAATAATTTATTAAGAGTGCAGTGGAAACGTTTATTTTCACAAAATAGACCTTCCGTTTATGAACTAACTCTTGAATTTTTAGCATCTTTTAAATTTTGCATGAAAGACTCTGATCCTTGGGATGAAAGTGCAGTTTCATTCAGACTAGCTAGGAATTGGCATAAAACATCCATTGCCTTGTTCGGTGTCTATCTTGGAATATACACGGAACAAGAAATGGAGGAGGAGGCAATATCTGGAATGCCGGCGTATCATACCTTCCCGGACGAGGAAAGTAGAGACGCGGAAAGTGGTGCAATGAGGAAAGCATTTTGGGAGCGGATTGGAACCGGAGGGTTCAACTCGAGCAAAACAAAAAGCAGTCAGATATGAGACTTGCTGCTGCAATACATTCATCGGTTACTAAGCCATTCCATAACAGCTCGTGGTCAAAGCGAGGGAGTTGTTAATTTGAGGGACTTGTTTATTTTATATTGTATGGTTAATCAGTTGCCATGTAATATTGGGTATTTGTTTTGTAATCTTTTTGCCAGGAATACGATTGCAGGTGCTCCAACACCGATGTTTGGAGGAAGCTGGATTTTGAACTTATATGAAAGCTATGGTTATAACACTGACGGAACCGTAGGAGTGATGTCGGGATTGTTAGACTTGAGCATTTGTACAAGTATGTACATGGTGACAAGCTTACCAAATGGGCAGCTGAGATTCATGGATAAGAAGGGACAAATATGGGATCTGGCGGATCCAGAAGAAATTATCATGGACCTCGACATGCCGATACAGCCGGAAGGAGCCGGAGCTGGATCTTCAAGTTCACGTACAAGGGAATTCCCAACCATGTTAGACCTTTATGAGTCAATCCAAACCACCGAAACCCATGTAACGCGATCATTTGAATATGCCCAACGAGCCTTCAACCGAGTCGAAAATTTGCATTCCCGAGTCGATGACTTGAGCAAAGATGTCACGTACATCAGAAACCGAATGTACCACAAGTGGGGGGATATCCCACCACAAAGCCCTTGAAAACCGTATCATTTTCGGGGCCCCGACACAGTTGTTTTGTGCCAATCTATCTTTTAATTTATGTCGTTTTGTTTTTGTTTTGTGTGTTTAGGATTTTAGTGCTTTCAATAAATTGGTGACATTTCAGGTGATACAGAGGATTCTAACATTGCAAGGGCAACCAAACACAAGTGAAAAATTCATCATTTTTAGGGGAGTTATTTCATTACCCTTTCTCGATACAGAGGATTTCAAAGTTTATCCTCTTTAATTAACTTTGTCTTAAATCCTTTTCACATAAATACAAATACCCAACGGTTCCCCCCTCTTTCACTATCTTCTTCAATTACACTATTCCTTAAACCTAGATTCTCCCAAACCGCCTTTGTTCTTCACCTTCCTTCACCTTTAAGCTTCTCAAAATAACCAACCTAAACCACAGAAACAACCCTGATTTCTCCATGCAACTTCACAAGCAACACAACCAGGTTGCTCTGTTGAACTCTGAGAAAGATGATAGTTTCTCAGAGGTTTGCCATTTTCTGGCTCTATCCAACTATTTCACCTCCCTAACCATTGATCCTACTCTCTATGAGGATCATTTGCTTGAATTTTGGAAGACCTGTCAAGAGGTCATTATGGATGGGGAGAAGGCATTGTCTGCCACAATGCAGGGGAGGACAATCTTCATCACTCCAGCCATTATCAACACTCATTTGCAGCTGGATGATAAACAAGGTGAGTTGTCCTTCCCAAAGGAAGTTGTAAATCATTCCTTTGAGCAAATGGGTTATGAGGAAGATTTCTCTGTAAAGACCTTCAGGAAAGGGAATGTCTCATCCCAGTGGAAATACCTACTTCATGTGGTTATCCACAGCTTGTCAAACAAGCATGGAGTGTGGGACCAGATTCTTGAGGATCTCTCCTCCATAGTGCATGGAATGGTTCAAAGGGTCAAGTTCAGATACTCTCAGTTTGTTTATACCAATTTGCTTGCTAACTTGGACTCCTTAGAGTATTATATGTTTTCCAGATATGTTCAACACATTCTCAACTGTTAACTGGGCTCATAGTTGAGGGAAACAGATAATATTCTTAAATTGGGACAGATGAAGCCCGATATCTTTAAAATCATGAAGAAGCAAACTATAGGCTTCTCAAGGGTAGAAACAACCCTTGTCCCAAAAATGTTAGAGCTCATTGCTCAAGGTGACAACCTGGCAACACAAGCTAGTGTTTAACCCACACCATCTACCTCCCAACCACCAAAAATACCACAAATCACCCTCACCTACCAAAGAAAAACCCCTGCTCAAGCTATTGAGTTTGTGCAGGCCCCCATACACTCACCCATACAGGAGGAAGTAGATACTAGAGCTCCCACTTCCCCTGAGGAGCAAACCACTCCCATCTCTTCAAGAATCAGTGTTGAGGTTCCTCATGCTCGGTCTAATGAGCTCACAAGCCCAACTGCCTTAAGCCTTCACTCGGAGTCTCAACACTTAAGTGAACAACCTTCAGGGGACAGTTACTATCCCCAGCCTTTAAACTTAAATCAACCCATTCCCAACCTTGACTTCTATACTGACGAAGACTTAGGTTTCAGTGAGTACCATGAGTCTCTCTACTCCTCCCCTACTCAAAGAGAGATGAGTACTCCTGAGTCTCCTTTGTCTAGCCCACATCAGTCACCTATCATTGAGGTGGATCTACCTGAACCTGTTCAGGAGATCCATATGGAAGAGGCTCTCAATTCTGCAAGTGATTACATCTTTAAGAACTCAACCATGGCAACTCCGCCCATTGACACTTCAACTGAGGCTGTTAATATGCAGAGAAAATCCAGCAGCCAAGAACATGAAGCTGGTGGTGAGAGAGAGGACTTTGCTCCAATCATCTCATCCCCTAATGATTCTTCTAATGAAGATGAGGGGAATTTAAGACTAAAGGTGCAAAAACTGTCAAGAACATGCACCTATTTAGTCTCTACGGTTAGTCACCTTGAATCTCAGGTGACTACCCTACACAACAGGGTCAATGATCAGCAACTTGAGATATCTTATCTCAGGGAAAAACTAGCTGGGAGACCTTTAAAAAGAGCTCAACCAGGAACACAAGAACCTGTGAATGTGATTGACCTAACTCCTGGCTCACCTATTTAAGAGGGTGATGCTACCAAAAAAGGGGAGAAAGTTACAGTCAAAGAACCTGGGAGTCCTTCAAAGAGTATGGACATTAATGAATCATCATCCTCACTTGTAATTGTGCATACTCAACAACTTTCTCAAGTTCACATTGATGTGGACTCTATAGACTCTTTCATTAGAAGTCTCTTTGAGGAAGGCATTCCAAGGGCTATATCATCCCCACCCCAAGGAACTTCAAACTACATTATTGGGTGGAGGTATGATGCTGATAGAAGAGCCCTTATTCTTTAAAGAGTTCAAGGGCAGCAAGAAGTGTTCAACTTTCAGACCTTGAACTACTACGAAGATCTTGATCTAATCAACATGCCACTTGTCAATCCAAGTCAATCTTGACAAGCTGACAGGCTGACACAAAGGATTCAAGATAGAATTACTGAAGAGTTCAGTCTAAGAAGGAGACAAAGGCAATCAGGTAATGTCATTGGTCAACTGGATGTTGAGGCAAACCCTGAGATTAGCTTCAAAGGGAAAACCTTGGCTGAAGGCCTAGTGATAGTGCCTGAGAGCCCTATCACACAAACAACTACTTCAGAAATTCATTCCCTCAGTGAAACACCTGCTGGTGAGGGTGTATCACAACCTCTCTCTGGCCAGAGCTTGGATGCTACACCAAGCAATGAAGGCCAAAGCTCTCTCCACCCTGTGTCACAAAGGTCTGTGGGTGACAAAGGGAAAAGGATTCTAAATCCTGAGGAGATTGAGGAGGAGGAGAGAGAGAGGAAGAGGAAGCTAAAGGGAGAAAGTTCCTCAAGGTTTTCAGGCTTCATGCAATCTGCAATCAGGGCTACCCCTAGACCAAACACTCAAGATGATGAGTTGAGGGCAGTCAGGATTACTTACCTGCAGACCAGGAACTATGACATAGATGAGATTATATCTCTCCCCTTAAAGCAATTAAATGAATGGCTGACATGGAAATGTCAAGAGAGATGAAGGAAGCAGAGGATGCAAGATTACTTTTCCAATTCAAAGAGGAGAAAAGACAAAAAAGATTATACAAGCATGCTCCAACTCTCTCCCCAGTTCAAAAAAGTGTTGTGCAAGAGGATGTGGCTTCTACACAAGAACCTCAGGTAGACAAGGAAACAAATAGGCAAAACATGATCAACTACCTGAGTGCCACATGCCTCTACTAGGCATCTGCACTTCTTCCCTTGTCCTTTGAGTACATTAAGTTTGAGTATCTCAAACATCTGGAACTTCAAGTACTCAAAGAACAAAAGGAAACAAAGAGAAAGATGAGGGAAGAGGCTACAAAGTCAAGAGCCATCATCCAAAAGAGTATGAAGAAGTCTGCTGACAGACAAAGGATCATGAGCTTCTTGATGCTGTATGGATTCTCCGGAAGGAGACTTGGCCCTATGTCTCTATCCACAATGGATGAGCATATTAGGGTAATCAAGCGGAAGATCAAAAGTGGAGAGCTAATTGACTTACACTCCTCTCCACGTCAAGCTCATCCTGAAGTGGAGGTTAAAGTTGAACATCCTGAGAAAACACAACCTGGACCTCC
This sequence comes from Flaveria ramosissima, assembly GCA_025215565.1. Classification (NCBI taxonomy): domain Eukaryota; kingdom Viridiplantae; phylum Streptophyta; class Magnoliopsida; order Asterales; family Asteraceae; genus Flaveria; species Flaveria ramosissima. The sequence goes on from CM046038.1 coordinate 38,483,757, forward strand.
TGCTGAGCCTCAGCAAGCTTCATTTTCTGATCTACAGTAGGGTCAAACTCCCTCTTCTTTTGAACCTGTGAGGGAGGAACACCCAACTAAACAAGACAAGACTGATCAACAAGGTTGTTAGATCTAGAAAGGCTGGTGCAACCAAAACCAAATCACTTAGACTATTTTGGTGCAACTAATAAAGGACATCCGAAGCTAAATGTGGAACTTCCGAAGGAATAGGAGCTCTTCCAAAGACAAAGTGTAAGATCAACTTCTGAAGGAAAACTCCAACTTCCGAAGACAAAGTATTCACTTCCGAAGATCAAGACTTAGAGTGAAAGATCAGAAGTCAACTTCCGAAGTATGAAACAAGTCCTCAAGCCTCGGAAGTATAGAAGCCTCTTCCGAAGTATAAGTGGCTTTGGAAGAACTTGTTCTTTCGAAGCCAACTTACCTTCGGAAGACACTACTATTATCCAGTGGACATAAGTATGGTCTTCCTGACACTTCGCTGTAGACCTCTGAGATACTGCATGGCGTTTTCTCAAAAGCCATGTAGCTGACCATACTTTATTCCACTGTTTACCTTTATCAGTTAGTACAGTTGGTAACTTTAGTTGGTAACAAAAGGTAAGTCATGGACATGTCATGACTACCATATCTTAGATAATACTTTATCTAAGATACCTTAACTATAGCATTGTAGTATATGCTTTAGTCTTAGGTTTCCAGCTGGTATCAAACTATATCTGGCTGTAGGATCTAATATATATAGTTTCTCATTGTAACTCATGTTTCATGCTTGTAAGAGTCTTGTAATACTTTGAGTTGAGAAGTAATATATACAAGTGCCTTGAAAATTATTTCTTGGTGTTCTTTGCTACTTATTATATTATTATCAACTCTTAGAAGAGATTCTACTTCATCTGATTTGAGTGTAGTATAAGTGAGTTTGAGAGAAATCCAAGTGTTAAGTGACAAAACCCGATCCTGCAATTGGTATCAGAGCTTTTTAGGCTCTTGATTGTGGGTATTACCATCCTAATCAACCTGTTTTTCACTCCTCCTTACACCACACTTAAAATGACCCTCAACAAGTCTAAAGTAGAGATGGGGACGATGACTAAAGCACCCATCATCACCCCTGAAAACTTCAGGTCATGGAGCAGACGGATGGAAGGCTTCATCAGGTATCAAGACAGCAAGATGTGGCAATCTATTGTCAATGGCCCGTATAAGCCAAAGGTGGCTGGTGGAAACGGTGCCATGATAGAGAAAGCCGTTGAAGACTACTTTGATGAGGACCGGAAGAAGATGGACATTGACAACAATGCTATGATTGTTCTCATGACTGCAATTCCCAACTCCATCATGGTGGGGTTTAAGCATTATAAGTCAGCCAAAAAATTGTTTGATGCACTTGCTCACATGTACTCCAGCTCAAAAGACTCAAAGAAGGACTCACTGAAGTAGAAGTTCGAGAACTTCACCTACATTGCTAGAGAGACCCTCAGCCAGCAATACTTCAGGTACATGGATCTCAATTCTTCCTTTCAGTTTATGGGAATTGCTCTTGAACTTAGAGACCTCACAAGAAAGTTCATTAGTGCACTCCTCAATGAGTGGACGTTCTACTGTGTCTCCATCAAGAGAACAGAAAATCTAAACACACTCACCATGACCGAACTCTATGGCATCCTTGATGGATACCGTTTCGAAATGGAGAATAAGAGAGGCCATCAGACAAGCTGACCCTTGAGTCTTTCTGCTAGCAACACTTTAATGGTTGCTGAAGGCTCAGGACCCTCTCAACCTCAACAGTACATGACTTACACCCAGCAGCCATCCTGTTCTTCTGGGCCATACATCACATTTCCAGAGACTCCAAGGTCTCAACAAGCTCAACAAAGTTCCTTTCAGGACAGCTGTGCTTTTGTCTCAGGAAGTGGACACTCTAGTGATTATCGGTATTGCTTTGATAATATACAGTGCTTCAGCCCAGATGACGTGGAATACATGGACATAGTCCAACAAATGGCTCTATTAACCTACAGAGCAAAGAAGTTCTTCAAGAGAAGTGGAAGACAATTTCCCCAGAACCCAATCAACAGCAAATTTGGGTTTGACAAAACCAAGGCCAAATGTTACAACTGTAACCAACTTGGTCATTTCGCAAGGGAATGCAAGGCTCCCAAGTCTAATCCGGGAACCCCACAGGCCTCCACACATCCCTCTACACCAAAGCCCACTGGAAAGTCAACAGAGACAACTGCAATGGCTCAAGAAGTTGACTGGAGCTTCATGGTACAAGATGTGACTCCTGCTCAAGCACTCATGGCCGGAACACATGACAATAATGTATATGAACATCTCTGTACTCCTGCCTGTATTGCTAAGGTTAAATTGTATTAGGACTACAATATGGAGATTAAATCCGATATTGAGTCTTTAAATGTTTTAAAATCTGATTTAAAATGGCTGAATCTGACTATCAAAGAAAAATTAAGGAGTTGGAGAAAACTGTGTCCTTATTAAAACATGAACACACAAACTATAAGACTCAAATAAAGGATTTAATATTCAAATTGTCTAACGCTCAAGCCCAGCTTGTCACAGCTGAGGCTCAAGCCAGGAAGTATGCTATTTCTGAGCAAAACTTCCAAGCCATTCTTGCATCATCCTCTCACTCAAAACTTTGTTACCAAAACAAAGGTGGGTTAAGAACCAATAAAATTGCTCCACCACACTCTTATGAGTCTATAAGACAACCAAGGTGTGGTACTAAAGAGCAAGAGGTTCCTTCTACTGACCCACCTTCTTATGAGTCAAAGAGTGATGCAACTATGGAGACCATCACAGGGAAGAACCAGGTAATTTTGCCCACTCCTACCGGTGATGATCAACCCCTGACCACAAAAGCCAGAAGAAGCAGAGCTAAGGCAGCCAGAAAAACTGCCAAGAAAGTGGCTGAGTCTAAGCTGAAGATAGACCCAAAGCAAAAAGGTGTATTCATCTCAGCTGGATTCCAGGCGGTAGAAAACTCTGATTCAGGAAAGGAGTGTAGTACCAGCACTCTTGTCCTACCAAAGGATCAGAAGTTAAAGGGAAAGGTTGCTGATGAAGTGAAAAGGAACAAGAAACAACAATCCTCAAATTCCCAAAAGATTAACATTGCATGCATAATGTGTGGTCTGCAAAACCACATGGCCAAATATTGTTACTACAATCCTGCTAGCACACATTATGCAAATAATGTTAAAAAGTGTTAGTTCTCTAGAAAGATTAACATGTTGTCTTTATTTGTCTTTTTACTATTTGTAATAGTATAGGGACTAGTTTTGTAATTTTGTTAGTTCCTTGTGTTTCATTATAAATAGCTTAGACTTGTAGCAGTTGAAGAGACGAGAGTAGTGATGAACAACAGATTCATAACTGCTTACTTACTTTGTAATTGTCTTTGCTTGATTTCAATGAAACTATGAATTTTGTTGATATCTTGCTTGATTTGATTACTTTGTTTGTATTTCTTTGAATTGTGTTTATACATCATGACAGATTGGTACATTTGATCCTATCAAATGGTATCAGAGCTTGGTACATTTGATCCATCAAATGGTATCAGAGCTTGGTACATTTGATCCTATCAAATGGTGTCAGAGCTGTTGGTTGAGTGATTTTTGAGGTTTGTCGAACTTTCAAACTCAAAAAGTTCACTGAATCTGTGATTGATAGATAATTCAATTGAAAATTTGTGTATTTCAGATGTGTTTCATCATCAGAAACATGTTTTGAACCACAATTAGCAGTTAAATTCATCAAATTCGAGATAATTTGTTGAATTTTTGTTCGAAAAGTTCACTATTTTTCGAACTGAAAATCACAAAATTGATTGATTTGTTGTTGATATTGAAATAAATTGATGTTAGAAGAATGATTATTGGTATAAAACATGTCTAATTGGAAAGTTTCAATCCAATTCATCAACTTTTGAAGAATTTTAGAAGATTGAGTCAGTTACATTCATATGAACATGATGAATGTGGCGAATTAGAGTTGAGGTTTGCTGAAAATTGTCAAAGTGTTAGGCGTTTGACTACTGTTTAGTCGCATTAACACTTTTTAGATGTTTTCAGTTAAGATGTTTGACTACTGTTGAAGAGTAAAAGTCCAGACGTATCATCTCTGGTGAGGCATATTAGAACTGTTTAGACGGTTGATAACTATTGAGGAGCATTACAACTGTGTAGGCGCATTACAACTATTCAGGCATTTTACTACTGTTCAGACGCATCAACTTGGGCGTTTTGTAAAATTTTGTTGCTCTAGGATAATCAAACTTGAATCAAATCATGAAGAATTAGATCAAAATATGATGAACACAATGAAAACCCTTTGATCTTCAATTAGATTGCCAAATGTATGTTTACAAATAATCCCTCAATCTATTGGTCATGCAACCATTAACCAATACTAATGACAATTAACCTATTTATAGTCTAGACTAATATTCACTAATTGCACTTAACCCCCTAGACTTAGGCTAATTAATACAAAATTACATATTAAGCATAAAAAATGACTAAAATAAAGATAAAATATATTTTGTTCACACAAAATATATTTATTACAATAAAACACCTAGTCATTTAAATCTTTAACGTCTCGTCTCGGTTCCTCGTCTCGAACGTGTTCGGTTTGACTTTTGTTGACTTTGACCGTGACGTTGACTTTTGTTGACTTTCACTGTGTTGATAGTATAGACTATCTTTTCCAGCTCCAACAATACTCCCTCTTAGTCTATCATTATCAACATCTTCAAACAAATTCAGCACCGAGAAGTCAACAATAGAAAGATCTTCAAATTGAAGCTTTCTGAATCTGATGAGAAAAATTATTCATCTCATAAGCTCCCCCTATTTATATGCTCCCCCTTTTCGAGTGCTTTACAAGGATATTTGAACAGGTTTCCCAAATATCTAATCTCGAGTGCTTCAGAAGACGTAGGAGGAGGATTCCTAGCTCGGTATCTTCTACAAACTTGAGGAACAGGCTCTCTGATCAGGTACACTGCTTAACTTATGATCGGCCATCACTTAAAGAAAAAAAATCTGAAACACAATCACAAACACAATCTCGACATTTCTAATTAGATCATTTCATGTTAACAAAATAAACCCGTGTTTATCTATGTGTGAAAACAAGCGAACCCGTGTTCGTTTGTGCGCAATTTCTGTGAAATGCATGAAAAATGATAAAATTGTAACAGCATAATATGGAAGACCAAAAAAAAAAATTTATTATATTTTTCTATTTTTTATTATATACATGTATTATAACATATTTTATATCTATTATATAATTTTTATTTTTATTTTTTAAACCGAGAACTGAATCGATCATGAGATCATATCCTCAAGATATACTTTAGCACAAAGATGAATTTAATCATCGACAAGCAATGAGATCACACTGATAACTAAATTTAATCACAGTCTTTAAATGATTTTGAAATTCTCAAACAGATCAATAACGATTGCCGATATGTTTGTCCACTTAAACTCATGCCCTATCTTTTTCAACAAGCAGTATATGATTCGTTAAGGTTCGATTAAATACTTTTAAATGCTAGGACCCCACAATCATTTGGCAAAAACCCTCACCCAACCTCAGGATTTCTTGAATTTTGTTATGATCTTTATAGAGCAAGGTGTGTGCATTAGTGTGCAAGTGATTATCAACAGAATGTAGCATTCTGTGAATTAGATGATTTGACACTACTTAGACCAAAATGGTGAGAGCTCCAGGTCTATACTCACGTATCAATGATTAATTTTTGTTGAAGAAGTATCAGCCGCCGGAGAAAGAATAGATGAAGGTGTATCAATGACAGGTGTTGAATCAGGTAAGTTAGGAGATGTAGGAGAAAAAGAATCAGATAATGGAGCTTGATCAGGCATCGGAGACGATGAGCTAACATCAATTGAAACAGCATCATTTACTTGTGGAATGGATGGAACAGACGATGAAGATGATGGAATAATATTCGTTTGAGTACATGGAATTGACGTATCATCATCGAAAACTGGCAAATTAAATGAATTGAACACAGTATCGGAATCAAAGAACCATGCAGGTTCAGATTTAACTTCAGAAGGATTTGATTCTTGCCAGTCAACATAAAATGACTCTTGAACAATACATGTTCTCTTGTTGTAAACTCCGTATGCCTTTTGTGAAGAAGAATATCCAACAAATTAAAACTCGTCAGAAACAGCCCCAAATTTTGTCTTTTGAGCTTGAGTATTCAGAAGCGTACAAGAACATCCAAATGGGCGAATGAAATCAATTAGTGGCTTCCTCTTATGAAAAAGTTCATAAGGAGTCTTCACTTTATCTTTCACAATTAGCACTCTGTTTAGAACATAAGATGCACAATTAACAGCTTCAGCCCAGAAAATAACAGGTAATGAGGATTCTATCAACATTGTACGAGCAGCTTCCACAAGAGTACGATTCTTTCTTTCTGCAATTCCGTTCTGCTGGGGTGTTCTTGCAGCACTAAATTGTCTCACGATCCCTTTTTGAGCACAAAATGAGTCAAGAATCTGATTTTTAAATTCAGTGCCATTGTCACTTCTTAATCCCATAACTCTTTTCTTACTGACTGATTCAATAGAAATGATTAATTTCTGCAATTCCTCTGCAACTTCACTTTTGTGAGCAAGAAACCTCACCCATGAATAACGTGAAAAAGCATCTGTAACAACAAGACAAAAAGACTTTTTAGCAATTTGGCCCAAATAAATCAGTATGTAACAACTCAAGAGGACTTGATATGCTATTTAAAAGTTTAGGCTTATGAGGTTTCTTATGTTGTTTCCCTTTGGCACATGCCATGCATTTTTCAGTAACAGAAAAATCTTTTAAAGGAAGTCCTCTAACAAGATTGTTCTTTACTTATTTATTAATTATCTTAAAATTGACATGGCCTAATCGACGATGCCACAAGAGTGACTCAGAGGTTGATGCTTTTGAGAGAAGACAAGTTGCAGTAGCTTTGGACTCATTAGAATTCATATCAAGAAGATATGTATCGTGTTTCCTTGGAGCACGCATGAGAATTAAATCTTCTGGAATAGCTATCTCTGATTTCAAAAATAAACATTCTTCAGATTTAAATAGAACAGGAATATCTTTATCACAAATTTGAGAGACGCTCAAAAGATTAAATGCCAATTCAGGAACATGGTTGACTTTTTCCAGAGTAAGAGAGCCATTGGTAACTTCTCCTTGTCCAATCATTTTTCCACCCTTCTTGTCTCCAGCAAATGCCACATATCCTCCATCGATAATCCGATAATTAGTCAACAAATCCTTTAATCCCGTCATGTGTTTGGAACAGCCGCTATCAACATGCCACAGACTGTTTACAATCTTTGAAGAAGATCCCTGAAATGAATGAACAAATCATTTAGCCAAGAGTAATAGGGACCCAAGATTGAACAACTTTTGTTTTTAAAGAAGCTGATTTTTTATGAAAGAAATTATTAACCAATTTTGTCAATTTATTCCCAAAACAATTTCTATTAGAGGATCTTTCAATCAAAGGGCAATTTTTGATAAGATGATCCTCTTCACCACACCTGAAACAATGATGTTTGAATCTAGGTCGATGATGTGATGAGGTAAAAATAGGATCAATAATAATCTCCTCATCACATTCAGACAAACTAGAATCAACATCACTGAATGTCTCATACATCTCATGATGTTTTTGTTTATTTGACTCAGAGTTATTCTTTACAAAATCAGAACTTGATTCTTCTGACAAATCAGTAAAACTCGTACCATTGGTACCAGTTTCAGATGAAGACGAACTGCATTTTTCTGAAGATGTCATATTTAATGGTATGAAAGATGGAATAGGTTGAGAAAAGAACTTTTCGAAAGAATTGATTTTAAGTTGCTCAGTTGTTTTAGAAGAAACATCAGATTCATTGCATTCATTACCAGAACAAAAATCATCACTATCAAGATTTGAATTACAAGATGAAATAGAACAATTAAGAGAACATGAGACATTCAAGTCTGTTACATTTGAACTGGAAACAAACACTGAATTTAAACTAGACTTATTATCTAAAACAGACTGCTGTTTTTCAGGTGTACTAGAACTAGTGCATCCAAGCCCACTAGTTGGTCCATAGTCGTAGTCTTCACGAATGTACTTAGAGTTATTCCCAACTAAACCTGCAGACATACTGTCAGTATCTGATTTGATTAAATCATTAGAAGGATGAGGAACAGGCATAGGAGAATAACAGTATGTACTAGGAGGAGGATAAACCTGTACATTTTCATAACCCAAACCCGTTTTAATTCTTGCTCCCCGTTGAGATTTACAAAGATCATCATGTTTCATTCCAGAAATAGTCCATTTATCTAACTTTGACTGAAGTTTGCTTGCTTCAAATTCAGCCAGAGCAACCCGTTCAGTCAAAGTATTAATCTCTACATTCCTTTCCAAAACAATTCTTTTTAAATGATCAGTTTCTTTTAAAGCCTCATTTAATTTCACAAAATATTTTGATTCATTCATTTTAAGTTCATCATTAATTCGTTTTAAATCCTTTTCATTATCAATTAACAAACGATTAGCCTTATAAACCCCAAAAAGTCTAATTTTGCAAGCAGATGAGCACATATCCTGTATTACCTCATAAGGAAGTCCCATTACCATCTTTTCGGCAGCTAAAGCTTTATCGCACATGCATACTGGAGTACTTGATTTCCTTTCCACAACAGTAGCGGCCGCATCATCCTTCTCTTTTCCTTTCATAGCTTTTGAATCTGTAGTTTCCTCTTTCTTCTCTCCATCATCCTTCTCTTCTTTCTCCTTTACTGAAGATTCATTCTCTCCTTTGAATTCCTTAAACAACACAAACTCATCTTTCTCAACTTCCATCTCATCACTTTTCACAATCTCAGCAACTAACGCATGATTTATTTCAGATCTTGTTTCTTCCACCTCTGCACTCCAGTCAAAATTAGAAATCAAGGCTGACTCCTTTTTTAAATTTCCCTCTTCCTTTACTTTCTCTGCTGTCAATCTTGGCACTCCAGTGTTACTAGGATCTGTGACAATTGGTAATGGGCATTCACGTTTAAAATGTCCTAATTGTTTACAATTGAAGCATCTCAATTTTGACTTGTCAAATCCTAGTTTTGAGGTTGATGATTGACCACCGAAGTTCTTTCTTCCTGTTCTTTCCATGAACCTCCGGGCTCTTAAAGTTAACATTGCCATTTGCCATTGAATGTCAGTTTCTTCCAAATCATCAGGATCAACTTGATACATATCCTCCATAGTCATTCCTTTACCTTTCAATTCACCAGCAACAAGAGCTTCATAGCTCTGAACAAACATTCCAAAAAGAGCCATTGTTTCAGATGGAATTGTAGTTTCAGCATTCACCTTAGAATTTCCCAATTCTTTTCCAACATGATTACTACCACTCGAGAAATTACTTGTATTGCTCCCTCCTTGAATTGGATTTTGAATGTGAGAGTTTGCAGCGGAACATAACAAAGCAGCATTTTGAGAGAAACCAGGTGTGGGCATCATAGTCTGGTTAAATTCTCTTCTTTTCATATCCAACTCAAAAGATTTCAACTTATTAATGATATCCATCAGCTTATAATCTGTAAAACCTCTTTCTTGTTTGAGCATCCTCACTTGAAGACTCCACTGTGGTGGAAGAGAATCGAGAAGCCTGTTAACTTGTTCACTGTTGGAGAGTCTTTCATCATACTTCTTCAGAGTGCTTGAAACAGTTAAGAAACGATTTGTAAGATCTGTCAAACTTTCATTCTTATATCCTACAAACGAATTGAACTCCTTTTCAGCTTGAATACTCTTGTCTTTCACCAGATCTGCATTCCCATCAAAGAATTCACAGAGAGCATCATAAAGAGATTTAGCATTTTTATGCTCTGCAAAACGATTGTAGATGTCAGGAGCCAAGCAGAGAGTTAGAGCACCAAATGCTTTTTGATCACGATCAATCAGTTTCAGATCTCTTTCAGTATAAGAAGATGGATCTTTATTCTGAGAAACGACATCACCAACTGTAACCGTAGGTATATGAGGACCTGAAATAATCGATTCCCATTGATTATGATCTGTGTAGAAAAAGAAAGCCTTGAGACATCTCTTCCAATCTTCAAAATTATCTCCATTAATGAGTCTTGGAGGTCTATTAGGAGCAACACTTTCAAGATCCGCAAGTGTGAGAGTAGTTAATTTTGACATGATAGTTTCGCAGAAAGATTGATAATTTCGCTAGTAAATTCGCTGACAAATTCGCTAACAAATTCGCTGAGAAAGCAGACTTGCTTAACAGTTTTGCTGAAACAATACTATCGCAGACACTTTCGCAAACACAGACACTTTCTCTTGCAATTTCAGCAGCACTTTCGCTTGAATCAGAGACAACAATTGCTTAGTTTCGCTGCTAATTTCGCAGGAAACAAGCTTGAACTTTCGTTCAGAAATAGATTCGGCAGCACTTTCGCTTGATAATTGATCAAAAACACTACTGAACTTTCGTTCAAAGAAATACTTTCGCTGAAACTCTAGAAAACAACTTCAGATCCAAAATAACTCATAATTTCGCTGGATGAAGATGACAATTTCGCTGTAAGAACAGTAGTTTCGCTCGTCGATCTGAAAACCCTTTTTCACCTTAAAATCAATCTGAAATCATCCAAAACTCAATGAATTTGAGATCTGATGATTGTAGAATCTTCCTCAATGAAGAACAAGCATAATTCAATCAATTTCCATCCCAAAAACAGCTGATAATCCAATGAGAATTGATTGAAACTAGATATTGACCAAAACCACCAAAACTCAACAAATCAAGAGCACTAAGGCTCTGATACCAAATTGTTGCTCCAGGATAATCAAACTTGAATCAAATCATGAAGAATTAGATCAAAATATGATGAACACAATGAAAACCCTTTGATCTTCAATTAGATTGCCAAATGTATGTTTACAAATAATCCCTCAATCTATTGGTCATGCAACCATTAACCAATATTAATGACAATTAACCTATTTATAGTCTAGACTATTGGTCAAAAACACTCATTTTTTGTCCTTAGATCTTGTGTCTCCTTTGCTGTGATATCACTGACCTGGAACACACTTGATCAGGATTTATTCATTGTCTATGACTATTCACATTTTTTTATTTTAATGTGTTGATCTTCATTGATATGATCTCACTGCAGACATTAATTCTTTTGTTTATATTAGATTTTGATTCTGCTTTAATTTTGATTTTATGCATGTTTTCTGTGTGTGAAGGCAATGTAACAAAGAGATGGGAAATTTAACAAGTGAAGATTTAAAATTGTTAAAAATTAAATTTGAGTGTGTAAAATGTAAAAAGTTCAAATTTGAGGGACTAAAAGGTAAATTTTAGGATATTCAAAAATATGCTTAAAATGTTTAAAGATTAGTATGAAATATTACTAATATGTTTAAACAGTGTGCAGGTGAAGAATTTTGAAAACCACAAGTGCAAGACTCATGAAAGTCAACTCAAAGTCAACTCAGGCGCCTAAATAGTATTCATACGTCTAAATAGAGGCATGGTGAACTTTCGTTAAATTATACAAGTGTTTGGGCGTTTTTCATATTCCCATGTGTCTAAACAGTTGCAATAAGTCCATGAGTTTAACCAAGTGTTTGGGCGTTTTACACAAAACCATGTGTCCAAACAGTGATAATGAGTCTGATTTTAACCAAGTGTTGGAAGTTTTAAATGTCTCATGTGTCTACACAGTGTTGAACTGTCTCAAGAGTTACAAATGTTAGACGTTTCAGGAACTTCATGCGGCTGTACAGTGCAAATGTGCCTGAACAGTGCAAAAGCACCTAAATAGTGCTTATGCGTCTGTACAGTGCTCATGAAACTGAACAGATCTCATGTGTCTGAGTACATACGACTAAACAGTGCTCATGCGTCTAAAATTTCACGTAATATAAATTGAACACTTATACTGGTTTCTCATATCTATTAAAAGATACATTGGAAAGAATGAGCAAAATGGAGATAAAGACGAATGAAGCAAAACCACAACAAGGCATTCTTCCTAGCAAATTTAAGTCTGCAATTGCTAATGCTTTGAAAGAACAGGAGATGTATAAAAAGAAGCCAATGTTCAAGATCAAGGAAGAACCTGAAGATTTCTTTGAGTGATGAAGATAGAAGATAGAAGATAAAAGCTGAAGATGAAGATAGAAGATAGAAGATAAAAGCTGAAAATGAAATAGAAGATGAAAGATAAAGCTGAAGAAAAGATTAAAAGAAAACAAGATTGAAGATTTTGAAGACTGAAGACCATGTAAATCTTAGGGGGAGTATTGTTAGTTCTCTAGAAAGATTAACATGTTGTCTTTATGTGTCTTTTTACTATTTGTAATAGTATATGGACTAGTTTTGTAATTTTGTTAGTTCCTTGTGTTTTATTATAAATAGCTTAGACTTGTAGCAGTTAAAGAGACGAGAGTAGTGATGAACAACAGATTCATAACTGCTTACTTACTTTGTAATTGTCTTTGCTTGATTTCAATAAAACTATGAATTTTGTTGATATCTTGCTTGATTTGATTACTTTGTTTGTATTTCTTTGAATTGTGTTTATACATCATCACAGATTGATACATTTGATCCTATCAAATGGTATCAGAGCTTGGTACATTTGATCCATCAAATGGTATCAGAGCTTGGTAAATTTGATCCTATCAAAAAGGAAGGAGTCAGGGAAGGTTTCTCATTTGGACCATATCAAATGGTTCAAGTGATGAAAAAGGGAAAGCTTGTTTCCGAAGCAAGGTTGCTTTCGGAAGAAAGTCCTTCTTCCGAAGGGAAAATGGCTTCAGAAGCTAAAGCTGTCAAGACTCAAAAGAATAAAAGAGTCTCCTTGAAACCATCCCAAAAGAAGACTACTTTGGAAGAAAAGGTGGTGAAGGCTTCTTCCAAAAAGAAAGAAGCTTCGGAAGAATGCCAAGCGCCAAAAGCTTCAACAATCATCCTCCATGATCAACCAAGGGATGGAATGGAAGATCAAGGAAGATGCTGCATCCCAAACCTCTTCTTCAAAGACATCCATTGAACCCCCATGCATAAATTTTGGTTCAATTATGTCATTATCATTGGAAGAACCTATAACCAACAAGGCTTTGGTTTCCAATCAAAACTAATCATCTCATCTTTTGTGCAGGGACATCCATATGACAAGTAACAATGTTTGGATTGTGGATAGTGGATGCTCCAGGCACATGACAGTGAACAGATCTCTCCTTCAACAATTTCAACATTATGATGGAGGTCCTGTCCAGTTTGTAGGTGAGGCCGGAGGATATATTTCTAGCAGAGGAAGTATATCCAATGGAAAATTAAAAGTTGACAAAGTTCACTTTGTCAAACAGCTTGAACACAACCTGTTAAGTGTTTCTCAGTTCTATGATCAAAAGCATCAAATGCTCTTCATAGAACATGAGTGCATTATCCTCAAACCTGGGATGACAAATTCCTCAGGAATTGGTGCTTCTTAGATCTCCCAGGAAAGGGGATATGTACAAGCTGGATATGAACAATCCTTCCCCAATGGGTGAAGTATCATGCTTTCTTTCCAAAGCTGATGGTGATGAGTCAACACTATGGCACAAACGAATGTGTCATGTAAATTTTAAGACAATGAACAAATTGGCTAAAAATAACTTGGTACATGGTTTGCCTAAAAAGGAATTTTTCTGCAAAGATAACTGTGTTGCATGCCTGAAAGGGAAATAACACAGGACATCTCATAAATCCAAAGTTGTTAACTCCATCACCACTCCATTACACTTATTGCACATGGATCAATTGGTCCCACAAGTATAATGAGCATTGGAAGGAAATCCTATTGCCTTGTTATTGTTGATGATTTTACGAGATTTACATGGGTATTCTTTTTAAGAACCAAAGATAAAACTACTGAAACTTTAAAATCTTTTATTCTTAAAATAGAAAATCAAATTGATCACAAGGTTAAAATAATTAGAAGTGATCAAGGGACTGAGTTTAAGAACCATGTTCTTGACTCAATTTGTAACTCAAAAGGGATTGCCAGACAATATAGTGCTCCTAGAACTCCTCAACAAAATGGTGTTGCTGAGAGGAGGAACAGGACACTTATTGAGGCTGCTCGGACCATGTTAGTTGATTCAAAGCTGCCTCTAACATTCTGGGCAGAGGCAGTCAGCACTGCATGCTATGTGCAGAACAGGGTTCTTGTAGTTAAGCCACATGGAAAAACCCCTTATGAGCTATAGAACAAGAGGCCACCGTTCATTGGCTTTCTAAGGTCCTTTGGCAGAAGTTGTACCATACTTAACACAAAAGACAATTTGGCAAAATTTGCTGAAAAGTCGGATGATGCTATCTTTGTTGGATATTCCTCGAACTCTAAAGCTTATAGAGTTTATAACATTAAAAATCAACAATTTGAGGAATCTTTTAATATTGTAGTTAATGAGCACACTCCTTGTGTTAGGGGGAATGGCCCTGATCATATCTTTGATTTAGAATTGTTTCCAAACTATTCTAAACCATCTTGTGAGAATGTTTCAGCTGGAACTGGTGCTCAAAGTGATTCAGATGATGACCAACTGTTTGAGCTACCCTGACCTATTCCAAGTTCTCCAAGAGCTGTAACAAATCAAGCTCCAATATTGGCAGATCTGACAGTATAACTATCTCAAGGGATAGTGGAGCTTCAACCATGGTTCACCTGTTGACCCTCAAACTTCATCAGGTGACACCGAATAACACCAAGCTGATGGAAGCAACATCTTGAAGGAACAGGCAACTGTTAATACTGCTTCACAGCAAAAAAATGATGATGTTTCTCATTCATTCAATCAGTCGTCATTGAATGAGTTTGAAACATCAGCTGGACCAAGTGTTCTAGCTCCTGAGCAAAATATGTCCAATTTGGATCTATCTCTTCAACTGGAGGTAATTCCTAGACTTAGGATTCACAACACTCATCCAGTTGAGAACATCATAAGGGAAGTCTCTGAAGGTGTGAGAACAAGGGAACAAACTCACAATGGCAATGTCTGCTTGTACTCATGCTTCTTATCTCAAATGGAACCCAAGAAGGTGGAAGATGCCTTGAAAGATAGTAGCTGGGTTGAATCAATGCAAGAGGAGCTGCTTCAATTCAAAAGACAAAAGGTTTGGAACCTATGTCCGCTACCATCTGGTCAAGTACCTACAGGAACTAAATGGGTTTTCAGAAACAAGAGAGATGATAAAGGCTTGATCATCAAGAACAAAGCAAGACTGGTGGTTCAAGGATACACTCAAGAGGAAGGAATCGATTATACTGATGTCTTTGCACCTGTTGCAAGACTTGAGGCAGTTAGGATCTTCCTTGCTTATGCTGCATCCAAGAATTTCACTGTCTACTAGCTTGATGTCAAGTGTGCCTTTCTATATGGGGATATAGATAGGGAAGTCTATGTATGCCAACCTCCAGGATTTGAAGACCCACAACATCCCAACTATGTGTGCAAATTGGATAAAGCTCTATATGGGCTGCACCAAGCACCTAGGCTGTGGTATGAGACTTTGTCTCGGTTTCTCCTGAAGAATGGTTACACTAGAGGTACCATTGATAAGACTCTTTTCATAAGGAAGTCTGGGAAAGACATCTTGCTCGTTCAAGTCTATGTTAATGACATCATATTTGGTTCCTTAAATGACCAAATGTGTAAAGACTTTGAGAGCATCATGAAGAAGAAGTTTGAGATGAGTTCCATGGGAAAAATGGACTTTTTCCTTGGAATTCTGGTGAAACAAATGAAGGAAGGGGTTTTCATCAGTCAATCTAAGGATGTCAATGACATATTAGAAAGATTTGACATGAAAGAGTGTAAGGCATCCAAAACACCTATACCCAGAAACCATAATCTCTACCCTGACTTTGAGGGGGAGGATACTGATCAACATCAATATAGAGCAATTATTGGTTCTTTGATGTATCTCACAACAAGTAGACCTGATATCATGTTTGCAACTTGTATTTGTGCAAGATATCAGGCTGCTACAAAGGTGTCTCACCTAGTTGCTGCCAAGAGAATCCTCAGATACCTCAAAGGAGCACCTAAATTAGATCTCTGGTATCCAAGGAATAGTGATTTCAATCTCTATGGTTACTCTGACAGTGATTATGGTGGCTGCAATATCAACAAGAAATCAACATCCGGTGGATGTCAATTTCTTGGTGGATGGATCATCTCATGGCAATGCAAGAAGCAATCATGTGTCTCTACATCAACTGCTGAAGCTGAATACATTGCTGCAGCTAGTTGTTGTGCTCAGCTGCTGTGGATTCAAAACCAGATGATAGACTACGGATTCAACATCATGAGCACTCCTATCCACATTTACAACAACAGTGCTATCTCCATTACTGAAAATCCAGTGAAGCACTCCAAGACTAAGCACATTGATATCAGGTACCATTTCATTAGAGATATTCATGTGAAAAATCGAATCAAGCTAATCAAAGTTGACTCAAATGAACAATATGCTGACTTGTTCACCAAAGCCTTTGATGAACAAAGATTCAAATATCTTATTACAACTATTGGGATGATAAACCTTGATTAGTCAATCTCATTTGAAAACCTTTTTAATGTGTAAAGTCTTGTGTCAAAACAATCTAAGCCCTGTTACAAAAAGTCATTCTCTAAAATTTTCTCTAAGTATAAATTCTTCCGAAGAGGAATTAACCCTCGGAAGATATTTTACATATCTACCAAAGCAAACTCCTTCCAGGATAATTTCTTCTCGGAAGAGTTGTTAAGTCTCGGAAAAAGCGATTGATTTCATATCAGATCTACTTCCGAAGCTTATAACACTCTCCATTCGGAAAGCAACATATACTCTCGGAAGTAAAAACTTTACCTTCAGAAGTAAATTTGCTTTCGGAAGAACATTAGCTTCGGAAATGCTTTATGTAAGGATTCCTTAAGTCTGATGCAACCCAAAACATCCTAAGTGTCTCAGCAACATGCACTAAGTACTGAAGTGAAGAATGCTTCGGAAGTTTTACACATTGCATTAGAAAATACTCTAAGTGTAAATCTTCCGAAGCCAAGACCAATATCTTCCGAAGCCAAACATGAAGTCTTCCGAAGCCTCAGAGACAAAGTCTTCCGAAGCTTCAACCTATGAAGACAGATTTCTTCCGAAGACTTTTAGTACACATACTTTATCTGATGTACTGTTCCATAAAGCACCTTTTCCGCTGCATCTCTGTAAAGTCACCAACTTACATGAGTTGGTGAAAAGGGCCTTGCTTTTGGTAACTGTACATTGAGGTCTTGAGTCTGTAACTTTCCACTTTATGTACTTTATCCTTTTTGTAATGTATAAGGATGTGAGCTATGGCATATCATAGTCACAAGGTCAAAAGGCAGATATGCCTTTTGATCCTACAATTGATTTTGTTAGTGTCTAGTCAATTGTATCCAGCTGGCTTTCAAAGTATAGCCGGCTGTAGGTTGTAGTATAAGTATTTCAAGTTCTTGTATCTTTCTTTATGCTTTGTAACACTTGTAAAAGAACTTGAGAAAGCAATATACTGCCTCCTTGAAACCCATACTCTCTTGTTTTGTCTCTTGCTTTACTTGTGTTCTTTGTATCACTTTGGTTACCCAGTTCACTGTTTGATTAAAGTTTAGTTAATCTCCTCATTGTGTTGTTGTGTTGTAATTGTGTTAAAGCCCTTAAACGGTCCTGCAATTGGTATCAGAGCTTTCCAGGCTCTTGATATAAGATCTAACCATCTTAAGATCCCTCACACACAAAAACTAAAGTCTTCAAATGGCTTCCATCTCAAAGACTGATATGGAGACTGGAACCATGAACAAATCCCCATTGATCACTCTTGATGATTTTGACACCTGGCGCATGAGGATGGAAGGCTTCATCAGGTCTCTTGATTCAAGAATGTGGGAATCTGTTGAGAATGGACCTTTCATACCCAGCACCCCCTCTGCTACTGGTGCTGGTATGATTCCTAAAGATGTGGCCAACTACTCAGATTAAGATAGAAAAAGAGTAGAGATTGACAGGAAGGCCATGACTGCTCTTCAGACTGCTCTCCCAATGCATTGCTAAAGTAAATAGATACAGGTCCTACAACTTAGAGATGAGATCTGATCTTGAGTCATTAAACATATTAAAATCTGATTTTAGAAAGTCTGAAAATGATTACAAGTTAAAGATAGAGGACTTGGAGAAAACCATTTCAGTACTAAAACATGAACATACAGATTTTAGAACTCAGATCCAAGATCTCATAACTAAGTTGACTGAGTGCCAGGCTGAGCTTGTGATCAGCAAAGCCAAGGCAGAGAAGAGTGTTCTTGAAGAAGAGACCTTCAAGAACATGATATCCTCATCCCTGCACAACAAGGTTTGTTATCAAAATAGACAGGGACTGGGATCAAATGAGATAGGTCCTCCACACACAATCTTGTCTGTATGATCTCCTAGGTGTGGAACTTGTGAAGATGAGCTTCCTCTCATAGATCCTGTAAGTGAGGATGATGAAGAGGTGATAGTGAAGAATTCCTCTGAGAAGAGTGAAGAAGAGGATTCTTCCAAGGGTCACTATCCTTCTAAGGAGAAGAAATTAACTGTGATGACCAAGTCCAAGAGAAAGAACTTGATCAGGAAGAGCAATAGGAAAGCAAGAAGGCTCAAGAAATCAAGGCTACTTTTGATGCTAAGCAGAAACAAGTTTTTATCTCTGCAGGTTTCAAAGTAGTAAGGACTGAAGACATCAACCAAGACTCCTCAGCTAAGAGTCCCGGTTCATGTTCAAATCATCTAAGTGCAAAGAAGAAGACTGAGCTGCTGTGTACCACTGCTGCACAGCCTGGACCATCAAACTCCAAGAACAGTTCACAGCCCAAAAGAACTGTCTCAGCATCTACCAAGATGAAGGTGGAGAAGGGATGTGACCAAAGCCAGTCTTGCTCTCAAAAGGAGAATTGTTTGAAGAAGAAAATGTTGTGTGTCATGTGTAAAAGTACTTCTCACATTGCTAAGGATTGCCCATACAATCCTAAAAGTACTGTCCACATGACCAACACAAAGACTTCAAAGAGTCTCAAGAAGTCTCAAGCTTCGGAAGGAAAGTATGTTTCCTTCGGAAGCTCCAAATCAAAGAAGAAGGTAAATGGAAAATTACCTTCGGAAGCAACGTTGGTCTCGGAAGAAAGGAGTTCTTCCGAAGCACTGAAGTCTGCTGCAGTGACTGTAGATTCTTCCGAAGGTTCAGTCATCAAAACTTGTGAAGTTCCAAAAGCTTCTAAGGTTTTGAAGGTCAAGTCCAAGACTCCAAAGGTGGTGTGGAAGTCTAAGAAAGACCAAATGAATGAAGTTTCTACATCAACAACAGCTGAAGATCCCCATAGTACAACCATAGGATCTATTACTGTTGCATTACCTTCTATTACACTTAATGAGCCCAAGACAAGTAAGGCTTGGGTTTCCAAATGTAGCTAATCATTTTCTTTGTGCAGGAACAGCTCAAGACAAACAGGAATGTCTGGATAATTGACAGTGGCTATTCCAGGCACATGACAGGCAATAGGTATCTACTCCATAATTTTGAGAGAATTGATGGAGGACCAGTTGCTTTTGGAGGAGATGAAGGTGGTTACATTTCTGGAAGGGGCAAGGTCACAAATGGTAAGCTCAGCATTGAGAAGGTAAACTTTGTTAAGGAGCTTGGGTACAATCTTCTGAGTGTATCCCAATTTTGTGATCAGAGTCATAACATGCTCTTTACTGAGCATGAGTGCATTGTTCTCAAGCCTGGTGTGGTCATTCCTCATGAGCATATTCTACTCAGAGCCCCCAGGAAAGGGAACATGTACAAGATGGATTTGCAAGAAACATCTCCCTCTAGAGAAGTTTCATGCTTTCTATCTAAAGCAAATAGTGATGAGTCTTTCCTATGGCATAAAAGAATGTGCCATGTAAACTTTAAGAACATGAATAAATTAATTAAACATGATCTGGTAACTGGAATGCCATAGAAAGAGTTTACAAGTGATGATCATTGTGTTGCATGCCTGAAAGGGAAGCAACACAAGGTATCTCACAAGCCTAAGGAAAAGAACTCCATCACTACTCCCCTACACTTGTTACATATGTTGGATTCTTTATGCCCAAGACACATAGAACATTGATGTGGTTAGTACGTTATGATCCAAGTCGGGTCATACCCAATAACAAGCTTAGCAAACACCAATTAATATTTAATTGATGATATGATCATGCAATTAAATAAATACACCAATTTAGAAAATGGGTTTTCTAAATAAGTTGCATATGAGATTGAACAACTTATATGGATATTTTGTTCATGGACATTATTTGTAATGTTGTTTAATTTAGTTAAATAACATCAAATAATAAAAGTGTGTGTATGTTATATAATTAAAAGGTTAATTATATATATGTATCTTTATTAATCTTTAGTTTGACAAAAGATTAATATACAAGGACCATTTTGGGAAAATCAAAAAGATAGAACAACCCTAAAAGGGTTTTCGGCCGCCCCCTTGTGGCAGCTCTATTCTTTTTGTTTTGTGGTTGTTCTCTCTTTAGTTTGAGGCTCTCCATGAACACACACACTCCATCTTCAGATCTCTCTCACTCTCTTATATGCAAAAGGGTCACAAGAACATGATCTTTCTTTTGGAAGAAAGATATCATGGCTGGAACAAAGTTCTAACATCCTTGTTGATGTTCACGGCTGGAATAGAGGTTCCAGCAGCCTTCTTGATCCGTTTTGGTGCTCAAATCCTAGCAACAATGGTGTTTTCTTAGAGGCTTGTGGGTATGGACACTTGAGGACATCTACTTTGGTGTTTTGGCCATTCAAGAGCAGCCTTTTCTTCACCCAAATCACGTTTTTAGCAGCCCTTATGGAAGGTGTTTCATTCACATTTTCAGCAGCCTACAAAGGTAGTTTGTTGATGTTGTTTTGGTTGTTTCCTTCTCTTGATAGCTAGTTCAAACACATACATAAGATCCTTATGTTATTGGGTTTGTTATTGTCATGTAATGAACCTTATTTTCAGATTAAAAATGATAAAGTATTTGATGTTTATCCGCTGCGTTTTCAAGTTTAAATGGTTAAACTAGTTTGATTTGGTCCAACAAACCTAACATTGGCATCTAGAGCCGGATATGTGGATGAATAGCTTCATTTGTCCTTGTAAAATTGGTTTTATAGGACTTTAACAACCTAATAGGGGCTGTTTTGTGGTGATATGATGATTCCCCAACCTTTCAAGGTTATATCATGCATGCTTATGATTAAACCTTGAAAGCATGACATCAAAATGGTTGATTGTGCTTTGTTTGGACAAAAGACCCTAAATTCTTGGTTTATGTTGGCTGAAAATTTAGGGTCATATGGGGATTCATTTAGTTCTTGAAATGATGTATATGGATACATGTTTTAGTGCATAACATAGCCTTGACCATGTGTGTTTTGGATTTGGTTGATTGTGGAATTGTCATGTTGGTTGTATTCATTTAAAAGGGTTGTAATAATTTCTTTTGTTTAAGGATTTGGGTTGTAATTTATTTATTCATTTGGTTATGTAATAAATAGAATAGGTGCATTTCTTTTATTAGAAAATTGTATTAGGATATAATTTTGTAAAAGAAGATGCACAAGAAGAAGACCCAAAAGCAAGGACACAAAAGACATGGACACTTGAAGCATACGGATGCGGGTTCAAGTGGGAGTTCATGGACACTTAGAAGTGTCAAATTTTAAACCCTTAGGAATGACCTTATGACAACACTTGTGATGGCAAACAAGTGTAGTCAACTTAGTGGCTATGGTTATGCACATATGTTTGTATGATTATGCTTGTTTGGTTGTTTGTTGTATGATTGTTGTTTGATATTTGGATATGCAAAACAAACTCATTAGCAAACTTAACAAGCTAGAAATTTATGTTTTCTAATCATTAAGTGGTTAATAAAAGGTTATTAAAAGGATTAATGATTTAATAAAAGAGGTTTTATTAAAAATAAACCATAGGGTACCATGTATTTGAAAGCATGCGAATACAAGGTACATAGAGTTTTCATAACTAGAATTAATGGAAACTTAAATCCCTTTGGTAACAAGTCTAACACCATCCTTTTACACGACACTCGAATCTCTTGGGAACTATTTGTGGGATAAAGGCCACCTAACCACTTGTAGGGAACTTGTATCTTTGAGGTGAGTCTAACGTACTTGTGGGATAAAGGTCACCTAACTGCTTGTATGTGAAAACTCACACGTGTGTGTAAGTAGGACGACTTGAATTGGAAACCATGTGATTAGGGTCACCGAAGCATGGCGTACAATGGTGTTGATGGGATTAAACATGCCGACTAAACATATGATGTTTAACCGATCCCATAAGACTAGAAGTTGCAATAGGTTGCAATTGTCAACTGTTGACTACCTTGTTAATTTAAATAATGGGATAAAGGTCACCTAACCATCATTTAAATGTAACGTTGGATTCTAGATTTTAATTATTAATTGTCTATGAGACATGTAAAGGGTATTAATAGTTAAAATGCAATTTTTCAGAAATACTAAAATGAACTTTGTAATTTTGTAGTAATGGCCGCAAACCACGATGCTACTACCCCGACCGTCCCTACCCTATCACCGAGAACCATCTTAAAAGGGGATCGTCTTAACCATAATAAACTTATGGACTCAATTTTGAAATTTGAGAATCGTTCTCAAAAATGAGTAAAGGCCTATGTCCTTGACGATCCCATACCTCAACAACCAACGCTGTTGATGTTAAGGCCTTTTGACGATTGGCTTAGGCACACTAAGGATTCTGTGCAAGTATCCTACCTCATGTTGGGAATATGATTCCCGAACTCCAAAAGGGTTTGGAGCATCATGGGGCATATGACATGATAATCTAGTTTGAAGGAAATGTTCCTTCAACAAACTTTAATAGATTGCTACGAAACGGTTCGAGCATTTTATACATGTCACATGGAAGAAACCCAATCGATATCATCTTATATATTCTTAAGATGAAAAGCCACATTGATAGCCTCAAGATGCTTAACTGTCCTGTCTCAAAGTAGTTGGCCAAGGATTTGATCCTTGATTGCCTAACTAAAGGTTTGAGACATTCATAATAAACTGTAATATGAATGGGTGGGACAAGAGCATTGGTGAACTTCACGCAATGCTCAAAGCAACCGAGGCAGGGATGGGTAGAGAGGTTCTACCTATTCTCTCGATCAATGAGGGAGGCTATAATAAATGGCCAATCCCGATCCTAATGCAATTATTGCCAAAGGAAAGGAATACATCAAAGCAAAGGTTAATGCGAAACCTCGAAAAGCCTAAGCTTATGAAGCCTAAGGTAACGAAGAACGTTCCATGCTTTGAGTATGGAGAGATAGGACAATGAAAAGGAATTGTTCCTCCTATCTCAAGGAGTTGAAAGACAAGAGGGATGTTGGGCAAACCTCAAATACAATTTCCATGATTCACACATTGTATTAAATGTCATTTCTTCAAAACACATGGGTATTGGATACCGGATGTGAGACTCATACTTGCAATTATTGCAAAGGGGTTCAAAGAAATGTGCACTTCAAGGAGGGAAACTCTATTTTGAGACTTTCAAATGGTTTGGAAGTTGTTCTCAAAATTTTTGTATGCACCTAGTTTGACTAGGAACATAATTAATGTTTCCTATTGAAACAATGTGATCATGATTTAAAGTTTGTAAATAATGGTATTAAGTTTTATGGATGATGTATTTCATTTTAAGGACATGCCTTTTAGTGATATCCATGAATTGGTTCATGATAATTCGTCCTATAATGACTTATTATACACATTGAGCACCAAGAACTTAAAATGGGTTTAAGTTATTATTATCTTTGACATTATCGTCTTAGTCACATAAACAAGAATTGGATTCAAACACTTCAAAAGAATGGTCTTTTGGAAACAAATGAAAATGTTTCATTTGATAAGTGTGAACCAAAAGACTTACTAGGAATGATACATTTGGATGTATGTAGTCCTTTTAAGACAATGACAAAGATTGGTGAAAGATACTTCATTATTTTACCGACGATTACAGTCGCTATTATTGTGTGCACTTGATGACACATAAGTATGAAGCTTTTGAAATGTTCAAAATCTTCAATAATGAAGTAGAATATCAACTCCAAATAACTATCTATGTTCTTCATTCTGATAAAGAAGAAACTGAACCCTATTTTGATATGGTTCAATTTATTATGGCTATGAGCTTACCATCTTTATCATTTTGGGTTTTCGCATTGCTCTTTAAGTCTTATATTTTGAATATGACCCGGACCAAGAAATTGTAGGTTAGTTGAATATCCTAGAGACTGTATAGGATACTGTTTCTTCGACTCAACAGAGCAAAAGAATTTATTGCTCAAAAGGCTAAGTTCTTGGAAACCGAGTTCTTTATGGAAGGAATGACGTATAGAACTATGGAACTTGATAAGGATCAAGATCCACAAGCCGGTACACTTTTGGTTGACACTAGCTACCAACAAGAGGTTGTTGATGATAATCAAGAGGTTGATAAATATACACAAAACGTTCACAAATCTGGTAGAGTTAGTATTCCATCTAAGTGATATTATTCCAAGAATGGATGCTATGTGGTTGACCCCTGTAGGCTAACCATATACCAAGATTGTTGGGGTTTGTTGTACCTTAACAATGTTGTTTAACCATTTAAACAAGAAAAACGCAGCGGAATAAAAGAATAATATCATGTTGTAATCTGAAAATTAAAAGTTTATAACTTTGTTTCAACAAACCCAAAACATAAGGATCATTCATATGTGTTTGAACTAGCTATCAAGAGAAGGAAACAACCAAAACAACATCAACAAACTACATTTGTAGGCTGCTGAAAACGTGAATGAAACACCTTCCATAAGGGCTGCTAAAAACGTGATTTGGGTGAAGAAAAGGCTCCTCTTGAATGGCCAAAACACCAAAGTAGATGTCCTCAAGTGTCCATACCCACAAGCACCAAGCAAGCACCTTTGTTGCTAGGATTTGAGCACCAAAACGACCAAGATGATGCTGCTGGAACATCTTCCAGCACCAAAAACGAACAAAATGAGGCTGCTGGAACAACTTCCAGCCGTGAATCTCATCAAGAAGGAGATTATCTTTTGTTTTGTGGTCCTTGCATGTGAGAGAGGGAAGAAGATGGAGTGTGTGTGTTCATGGAGAGCCTCAAACTAAAGAGAGAACAACAACAAAACAAATGGAATGGGCAGCCACAAGGGGGCGGCCAAAAACCCTTTTAGGGTTGTGCTCTCTTTTTGATTTTCCCAAAATGGTCCTTGTATGTTAATCTTTTGTCAAACTAAAGATTAATAAAGATACATATATATAATTAACCTTTTAATTATATAACATACACACACTTTTATTATTTGATGTTATTTAACTAAATTAAACAACATTACAAATAATATCCATGAACAAAATATCCATATAAGTTGTTCAATCTCATATGCAACTTATTTAGAAAACCCATTTTCTAAATTGGTGTATTTATTTAATTGCATGATCATATCATCAATTAAATATTAATTGGTGTTTGCTAAGCTTGTTATTGGGTATGACCCGACTTGGATCATAACGTACTAACCACATCAATGTTCTATGTGTCTTGGGCATAAGGATTCCAACAATCTCCCACTTGCACAAGATACATAGAAGATTGATGCAAGCAGTAAATACCGCCTAACAACGGTTTACTACCCTTAATACGCATGACTATAAGCCATTCAATAACATCATCCCCTTCAAGTTCCAAACTTGAAATGATTTAGGTGAATCAATCATTTATCCTTTTGTTACAGATGTCATGTTAAATCCAAGGACACAGAATGATCATTCCTTGTTGATTTAACTTAATCAGGCCTTAGACATCATACTCTCAACGAATAAGAGGAACAAATCCCATCTTGACTACATACGTTTCTCACAATCACCTTATGTCATACCTGAACATAGCCTTATGTACTGACCATTATTTCATATCAGCGAAGAACTAGCTCAAGGTATAACACTTGGTGAATATCAAAAACCCAATATGTATCTCAGGTCAGAGGATACCAAATGATATTCGCCTTTACTCAAATTTACTTATGATCAATCAATAAGATTCCATGTAGTAAGATTTGAGACGCGGGTCAGTCCAATATTCGTATCCTACGAATATCTATGAACCTTGGCAGCAACCAATTGCTCTATATTCATGCCTTATGAATATCCACCAATCCAAGTTCATAATAGTCTTACATTCATATTTGTTCCCACAAATATGACCGACTACGGACATTTAGAATAAAAGAATTATTCAAGGATGTAAACATTCTAAAAGGAAACATAACTCAAATATATAAAAGAGTTAAATATTACAATTATTCCATGTTTTATATGCTAAACAGATCAATTCTAATCACAAGTAAGTCGAAGTCCTAAGGCACAAGTATGACCCTCATATTTTGCTCTCATCAAGGAGCTTCGTTAGTGGATCAGCAATGTTTTGATCTTTATGAACTTTACGAATACATATCTTTACCCTTTTCAACTCCATACCTTATGATGTTGAATCTCCGCTCAAGGTGCTTAGTCTTTTGATGAGTACGGGGTTCCTTGATTTGAGCAATCCCACCCACGTAATTACCAAAGATTTCTAGGGGTCTTGAATGGTAGAGACCATCCCTAGATTAGCAATGGACAAATTTATCCATGCAGCTTCCCAAGCTGCCAATGAAGCGGCTATGTATTCGGATTTTTGTAGTGAACAATGCTAGCGTGTCTTGCTTTGAACCTTTCAAGGACATTTCTTCTCCATTCATAATGGAAGTAGACCCGATTGTGATCGAAAATCATCTCGATCAGTTTTGGAAGCCTGCATCCGTGTAACCCTTTACAACGACTTCCTTTTCAATAGATCCGTATATTAGAAACAAATCCTTAGTCCTACTAAGGTATTTCAATATACTTTTAAGAGCCATCCGATGGTTATTTCTATTGGTATCTACTTTGTCATACTTAATAGGCATGACTCGTCCGGTCTAGTGCATATCATCACACAAATGATGGATCCTATAGCAGATGCGTATGCGATATCATTCATTTGATTTTGCTCATCCTATGAGCTTGGACATTAAGACATAGTCAACACTGTCCCTCCTTGAATAGGTACCATACCTTTCTAAGAGTTTTTTTCATCTTGAACCTTTTCAAGATTTTATCAATATATATGCACTTTGGTTTAACCCTATCAACCACCTCGATCTATCCTTATAGATCTTTATTCCAAAATATGGGTGGTTTAAACGAGATCTTATATGAAAAACATCTTCCAAGCTAGGTTTTAACACCTTCCAAGGTTGGAATATTATTTCCAAATAGTAGTGTGTCATCAACATACAACACTAAGAATACATTTATGCTCCCACTAGCCTTCATATATATATACATAACCTTCTCGATGCTTGTTTCAATCCATAGATTGATCACTTTAACTTATATACTTTATTAGGATGTCACGGAACGACAAAACCATCATGCTGAACTATACAGACAGTCTCAACGAAATGTCCATTAAGGAAAGCGGTTTTGACATCCATTAGCCAAAACTCATATTCAAAATGTGCAGTTATGGCACTAAATATCCTAATCGACCTTAGCATTGCCACGGGCGTAAGAGTTTCATCATAATCAACCAATTGAGTTTGATGGAAACCTTATGCTGTAAGTCTTGACTTATAAGTATTCAAGTCTCCATGTATATTTGTTTTCATCTTGAAAACCCACTTGTATCCAACCAGTTTGGAGTTAAGTGGAGGTTCAACCAATTCCCAAACTTGGTTGTTATACATGAATTGCATCCTTACGTTCATGGCTTCTAGCCATTTGTTCCAATCCAAATTGGACACAACATCTTGGTATATGCTTAGCCTACAGGGGTCAACCACATAGTATCCATTCTTTGAATATTCATATCACTTAGATGGAATACTAACTCTACAAGATTTGTGAACGTTTTTGTGTATATTTATCAACCTCTTGATTATCATCAACAACCTCTTGTTGGTAGCTAGTGTCAACCAAAAGTGTACCGGCTTGTGGATTTTGATTCTTATCAAGTTCCACAGTTCTATACGTCATTCCTTCCATAAGGAACTCGGTTTCCAAGAACTTAGCCTTTCGAGCAATAAATACTTTTGCTCTGTTGAGTCAAAGAAACAGTATTCCATACAGTCTCTGTGGATTCTCAACTTATATACACTTTCTTTGTCTGGGTCATATTCATAATATGAGCCTTAGAGAGCAATGCGAAAACCCAAAATGATAAAGATGGTAAGCTCATAGCCATAATAAATTGAACCATATCCAAATAAGGTTCAGTTTCTTCTTTATCAGAATGAAGAACACAGATAGTTATTTGGAGTTGATATTCTACTTCATTATTGAAGATTTTTGAACATTTCAAAAGCTTCATACTTATGTGTCATCAAGTGCACACAATAATAGCGACTGTAATCGTTGGTAAAATAATGAAGTATCTTTCACCAATCTTTGTCATTGTCTTAAAAGGACTACATACATCCAAATGTATCATTCCTAGTAAGTCTTTTGGTTCACACTTATCAAATGAAACATTTTCATTTGTTTCCAAAAGACCATTCTTTTGAAGTGTTTGAATCCAATTCTTGTTTATGTGACTAATACGATAATGTCAAAGATAATAATAATTTAAACCCATTTTAAGTTTCTTTGTGCTTAATGTGTATAATAAGTCATTGTAGGACGAATTATCATGAACCAATTCATGGATATCATTAAAAGGTATGTCCTTAAAATGAAATACATCATCCATAAAACTTAATAACATTATTTACAAACTTTAAATCATGATCACATTGTTTTAATAGGAAACCTTAATTATGTTTCTAGTCAAACTAGATGCATATAAAAGGGTTTGAGAACAACTTCCAAACAATTTGAAAGTCTCAAAATAGAGTTTCCTTCCTTGAAGCGCACATTTCTTTTGAACCCCTTTGCAACAATTGCAAGAATGAGTTTCACATCCGGTATCCAATACCCATGTGTTTGAAGAAATGACATTTAATACAATGTGTGAATCATTGAAATTGTATTTGAGGTTTGCTCAACATCCCTCTTGTCTTTCAACTCCTTGAGATAGGAGGAACAATTCCTATTTATTGTCCTATCTCTCCATACTCAAAGCATGAAACGTTCTTCGTTACCTTAGGCTTCATAAGCTTAGGCTTTTCGAGGTTTCGTATTAACCTTTGCTTTGATGTATTCCTTTCCTTTGGCAATAATTGCCTTAGGATCGGGATTGGCCATTTATTATAGCCTTCCTCATTGATCGAGAGAATAGGTAGAACCTCTCTACCCATCCCTGCCTCGGTTGCTTTGAGCATTGCGTGAAGTTCACCAATGCTCTTGTCCCACCCATTCATATAATAGTTTATTATGAATGTCTCAAACCTTTAGTTAGGCAATCAAGGATCAAATCCTTGGCCAACTACTTTGAGACAGGACAGTTAAGCATCTTGAGGCTATGAATGTGGCTTTTCATCTTAAGAATATATAAGATGATATCGATTGGGTTTCTTCCATGTGATATGTATGAAGTGCTTGAACCGTTTCGTAGCAATCTACTAAAGTTTGTTGAAGGAACATTTCCTTCAACTAGATTATCATGTCATATGCCCCAGGATGCTCCAAACCCTTTTGGAGTTCGGGAATCATATTCCCAACATGAGGTAGGATACTTGCACAGAATCCTTAGTGTGCCTAAGCCAATCGTCAAAAGGCCTTAACATCAACAGCGTCGGTTGGTGAGGTATGGGATCGTCAAGGACATAGGCCTTTACTCATTTTTGAGAACGATTATCAAATTTCAAAATTGAGTCCATAAGTTTATTATGGTTAAGATGATCCCCTTTTAAGATGGTTCGCGGTGATAGGGTAGGGACGGTCGGGGTAGTAGCATCGTGGTTTGCGGCTATTACTACAAAATTCCAAAGTTCATTTTAGTATTTCTGAAAAAAAAGCATTTTAACTATTAATACCCTTTACATGTCTCATAGAGAATTAATAATTAAAATCTAGAATCCAACGTTACATTTAAATGATGGTTAGGTGACCTTTATCCCATTATTTAAATTAACAAGGTAGTCAACAGTTGACAATTGCAACCTATTGCAACTTCTAGTCTTATGGGATCGGTTAAACATCATATGTTTAGTCGGCATGTTTAATCCCATCAACACCATTGTACGCCATGCTTCGGTGACCCTAATCACATGGTTTCCAATTCAAGTCGTCCTACTTACACACACGTGTGAGTTTTCACATACAAGCAGTTAGGTGACCTTTATCCCACAAGTACGTTAGACTCACCTCGAAGATACAAGTTCCCTACAAGTGGTTAGGTGACCTTTATCCCACAAATAGTTCCCAAGAGATTCGAGTGTGGTGTAAAAGGATGGTGTTAGACTTGTTACCAAAGGGATTTAAGTTTCCATTAATTCTAGTTATGAAAACTCTATGTACCTTGTATTCGCATGCTTTCAAATACATGGTACCCTATGGTTTATTTTTAATAAAACCTCTTTTATTAAATCATTAATCCTTTTAATAACCTTTTATTAACCACTTAATGATTAGAAACCATAAATTTTTAGCTTGTTAAGTTTGCTAATGAGTTTGTTTTGCATATCCAAATATCAAACAACAATCATACAACAACCAACCAAACAAGCATAATCATACAAACATATGTGCATAACCATAGCCACTAAGTTGACTACACTTGTTTGCCATCACAAGTGTTGTCATAAGGTCTTTCCTAAGGGTTAACAATGACACATCATATGTGTCCATGAACTCCCACTTGATTCCACATCCAAATGCTTCAAGTGTCCATGTCTTTTGTGTCCTTGCTTTTGGTCTTCTTCTTGTGCATCTTCTTTTACAAAATTATATCCTAATACAATTTTCTAATAAAAGAAATGCACCTATTCTATTTATTACATAACCAAATGAATAAATAAATTACAACCCAAATACTTAAACAAAAGAAATTATTACAACCCTTTTAAATGAATACAACCAACATGACAATTCCACAATCAACCAAATCCAAAACACACATGGTCAAGGCTATGTTATGCACTAAAACATGTATCCATATACATCATTTCAAGAACCAAAATGAACCCCATTTGACCCTAAATTTTCAGCCAACATAAACCAAGAATTTAGGGTCTTTTGTCCAAACAAAATACAATCAACCATTTTGATATCTTTCCTTTCAAGATTTAATCAAAAGCATGCAAGATATAACCTTGAAAGGTTGGGGTATCATCATATCATCTCAAAACAGCCCCTATTAGGTTGTTAAAGTCCTATAAAACCAATTTTACAAGGACAAATGAAGCTATTCATCCACATATCCGGCTCTAGATGCCAATGTTGGGGTTTGTTGTACCTTAACAATGTTGTTTAACCATTTAAACAAGAAAAACGCAGCGGAATAAAAGAATAATATCATGTTGTAATCTGAAAATTAAAAGTTTATAACTTTGTTTCAACAAACCCAAAACATAAGGATCATTCATATGTGTTTGAACTATGTATCAAGAGAAGGAAACAACCAAAACAACATCAACAAACTACCTTTGTAGGCTGCTGAAAACGTGAATGAAACACCTTCCATAAGGGCTGCTAAAAACGTGATTTGGGTGAAGAAAAGGCTGCTCTTGAATGGCCAAAACACCAAAGTAGATGTCCTCAAGTGTCCATACCCACAAGCACCAAGCAAGCACCTTTGTTGCTAGGATTTGAGCACCAAAACGACCAAGATGATGCTGCTGGAACATCTTCCAGCACCAAAAACGAACAAAATGAGGCTGCTGGAACAACTTCCAGCCGTGAATCTCTTCAAGAAGGAGATTATCTTTTGTTTTGTGGTCCTTGCATGTGAGATAGGGAAGAAGATGGAGTGTGTGTGTTCATGGAGAGCCTCAAACTAAAGAGAGAACAACAACAAAACAAATGGAATGGGCAGCCACAAGGGGGCGGCCAAAAACCCTTTTAGGGTTGTGCTCTCTTTTTGATTTTCCCAAAATGGTCCTTGTATGTTAATCTTTTGTCAAACTAAAGATTAATAAAGATACATATATATAATTAACCTTTTCATTATATAACATACACACACTTTTATTATTTGATGTTATTTAACTAAATTAAACAACATTACAAATAATATCCATGAACAAAATATCCATATAAGTTGTTCAATCTCATATGCAACTTATTTAGAAAACCCATTTTCTAAATTGGTGTATTTATTTAATTGCATGATCATATCATCAATTAAATATTAATTGGTGTTTGCTAAGCTTGTTATTGGGTATGACCCGACTTGGATCATAACGTACTAACCACATCAATGTTCTATGTGTCTTGGGCATAAGGATTCCAACAAAGATGTTATGTCCAATTTGGATTGGGACAAATGGCTAGAAGCCGTGAACGTAAGGATGCAATCCATGTATAACAACCAAGTTTGAGAATTGGTTGACCCTCCACTTAACTCCAAACCGGTTGGATACAAGTGGGTTTTCAAGACGAAAACAGATATGCATGGAGACTTGAATACTTATAAATCAAAGACTTATAGCATAAGGTTTCCATCAAACTCAATTGGTTGATTATGATGAAGCTCTTGCGCCCGTGGCAATGCTAAAGTCGATTAGGATATCATGTGCCATAACTGCATATTCTGAATATGAGTTTTGGCAAATGGATGTCAAAACTGCTTTTCTTAATGAACATCTCGAAGAGATTGTCCATACAGTTCAGCATGATGGTTTTGTCGATCCATGACATCCTAATAATGTATATAAGTTAAAGTGATTAATCTATGGATTGAAACAAGCATCGAGAAGGTTGTGTGTATATATAAAGGCTAGTGGGAGCATAATTGTATTCTTAGTGTTGTACGTTGATGACACACTACTATTTGGAAATAATATTCCTTGGAAGGTGTTAAAACCTAGCTTGGAAGATGTTTTTCATATAAGATCTCGTTTAAGCCACCCATATTTTGGAATAAGGATCTATAAGGATAGATCGAGGTAGTTGATAGGGTTAAACCAAAGTGCATATATATTGATAAAATCTTGAAAAGGTTCAAGATGAAAAACTCTTAGAAAGGTATGGCACCTATTCAAGGAGGGACAGTGTTGACTACGTCTCAATGTCCAAGCTCATAGGATGAGCAAAATCAAATGAATGATATCCCATACGCATCTGCTATAGGATCCATCATTTGTGTGATGATATGCACTAGACCAGACGAGTCATGCTTATTAAGTATGACAAAGTAGATACCAATTGAAATAACCATCGGATGGCTCTTAAAAGTATATTGAAATACCTTAGTAGGACTAAGGATTTGTTTCTAATATACGGATCTATTGAAAAGGAAGTCGTTGTAAAGGGTTACACGGATGCAGGCTTCCAAAACTGATCAAGATGATTTTCGATCACAATCCGGGTATACTTCCATTATGAATGGAGGAGAAGTGTCCTTGAAAGTTTCAAAGCAAGACACGGTAGCATTGTTCACTACAAAATCCGAATACATAGCTGCTTCATTGGCAGCTTGGGAAGCTGCATGGATAAATTTGCCCATTGCTTATCTAGGGATGGTCTCTACCATTCAAGACCCCTAGAAATCTTTGGTAATTACATGGGTGGGATTGCTCAAATCAAGGAACCCCGTACTCATCAAAAGACTAAGCACCTTGAGCGGAGATTCAACATCATAAGGTATGGAGTTGAAAAGGGTAAAGATATGTATTCGTAAAGTT
The DNA here is from genome assembly GCA_025215565.1 of Flaveria ramosissima. Lineage (NCBI taxonomy): Eukaryota > Viridiplantae > Streptophyta > Magnoliopsida > Asterales > Asteraceae > Flaveria > Flaveria ramosissima. The sequence goes on from CM046038.1 coordinate 38,517,881, forward strand.
CATAAAGATCAAAACATTGCTGATCCACTAACGAAGCTCCTTAATGAGGGCAAAGTATGAGGGTCATACTTGTGCCTTAGGACTTCGATTTACTGGTGATTAGAATTGATCTGTTTAGCATATAAAACATGGAACAATTGTAATATTTAACTCTTTTATATATTTGAGTTATGTTCCCTTTTAGCATGTTTACATCCATGAATAATTCTTTTATTCTAAATGTCCGTAGTCGGTCATATTTGTGGGAACAAATATGAATGTAAGACTATTATGAACTTGGATTGGTGGATATTCATAAGGCATGAATATAGAGCAATTGGTTGCTGCCAAGGTTCATAGATACTCGTGGGATACGAATATTGGACTGACCCGCATCTCAAATCTTACTACATGGAATCTTATTGATTGATCATAAGTAAATTTGAGTAAAGGCGAATATCATTTGGTATCCTCTGACCTGAGATACATATTGGGTTTTTGATATTCACCAAGTGTTATACCTTGAGCTAGTTCTTCGCTGATATGAAATAATGGTCAGTACATAAGGCTATGTTCAGGTATGACATAAGGTGATTGTGAGAAACGTATGTAGTCAAGATGGGATTTGTTCCTCTTATTCGTTGAGAGTATGATGTCTAAGGCCTGATTAAGTTAAATCAACAAGGAATGATCATTCTGTGTCCTTGGATTTAACATGACATCTGTAACAAAAGGATAAATGATTGATTCACCTAAATCATTTCAAGTTTAGAACTTGAAGGGGATGATGTTATTGAATGGCTTATAGTCATGCGTATTAAGGGTAGTAAACCGTTGTTAGGCGGTATTTACTGCTTGCATCAATCTTCTATGTATGTTGTGCAAGTGGGAGATTGTTGGATTCTTTATGCCCAAGACACATAGAACATTGATGTGGTTAGTACGTTATGATCCAAGTCGGGTCATACCCAATAACAAGCTTTGCAAACACCAATTAATATTTAATTGATGATATGATCATGCAATTAAATAAATACACCAATTTAGAAAATGGGTTTTCTAAATAAGTTGCATATGAGATTGAACAACTTATATGGATATTTTGTTCATGGACATTATTTTTAATGTTGTTTAATTTAGTTAAATAACATCAAATAATAAAAGTGTGTGTATGTTATATAATTAAAAGGTTAATTATATATATGTATCTTTATTAATCTTTAGTTTGACAAAAGATTAATATACAAGGACCATTTTGGGAAAATTAAAAAGATAGAACAACCCTAAAAGGGTTTTCGGCCGCCCCCTTGTGGCAGCTCTATTCTTTTTGTTTTGTGGTTGTTCTCTCTTTAGTTTGAGGCTCTCCATGAACACACACACTCCATCTTCAGATCTCTCTCACTCTCTTATATGCAAAAGGGTCACAAGAACATGATCTTTCTTTTGGAAGAAAGATATCATGGCTGGAACAAAGTTCTAACATCCTTGTTGATGTTCACGGCTGGAATAGAGGTTCCAGCAGCCTTCTTGATCCGTTTTGGTGCTCAAATCCTAGCAACAATGGTGTTTTCTTAGAGGCTTGTGGGTATGGACACTTGAGGACATCTACTTTGGTGTTTTGGCCATTCAAGAGCAGCCTTTTCTTCACCCAAATCACGTTTTTAGCAGCCCTTATGGAAGGTGTTTCATTCACATTTTCAGCAGCCTACAAAGGTAGTTTGTTGATGTTGTTTTGGTTGTTTCCTTCTCTTGATAGCTAGTTCAAACACATATATAAGATCCTTATGTTCTTGGGTTTGTTATTGTCATGTAATGAACCTTATTTTCAGATTAAAAATGATAAAATATTTGATGTTTATCCGCTGCGTTTTCAAGTTTAAATGGTTAAACTAGTTTGATTTGGTCCAACAAACCCAACAACATATGGATCTCTTTGGCCCCACCAGTGTAATGAGTTTAGGAAGGACCTCTTACTGTCTGGTGATCACAGATGATTTTACAAGATTCACTTGGGTCTTCTTCCTTAGAACTAAGGATGAAACCCCTGAGATTCTGAAGAATTTCATCTTAAAAATTGAGAATCAATGTGATCACAAGGTCAAAACCATAAGATGTGATCAAGGAACTGAATTCATAACCAAATCCTTGATACATTTTGTGATGAAAAAGGTATTACAAGACAATATAGTGCTTCCAGGACTCCTCAGCAAAACGGAGTTGCAGAGAGGAGAAACAGGACACTTATTGAAGCTGCAAGAACTATGTTGTCTGACTCTAAACTGCCTATCACCTTCTGGGCAGAGGCAGTTAATACTGCTTGCTATGTGCAAAACATAGTTTTAGTAGTTAAGACACATGGTAAGACTCCTTATGAACTTTGGCACTAGAGGAAACCTTTCATTGGTTTTCTCAGGTCATTTGGATGTCCCCTGCACCATCTTGAATACCAAAGATCAAATTGCCATGTTTGCTGAGAAATCAGATAATGGACATTTCATTGGATACTCTTCCCAAGCTAAAGCTTATAGAGTATACAATCTCAGAACTAGAATTGTTGAGGAGTCAGCCAATGTGACTTTCAATGAGCACACTCCTTGTGTAGCTGGTTCTGGTCCGGATTGGCTGTTTGATCTTGATTTAGTTACCAACTGTTTTAACAAATCTTGTGAGCATGTTTCAGGATCGGCAGAAAATCTAAATACAGGTGATCCAGATCTAAGATTTGAGCTAGGAAGACCTTCAACTCATACATCTACAGCTCCAGTTGGAACTACTTCAGCAAATGAGGTTTCTATCAGCACAACAATGACAAATTCAGCTGATACATCTGGTATGCCTTCAAATTCCAGCTCAGAGGCCTCTCAACCAGATAAAGACACCTCACTTGTAGAAGACAACAATGGTGATGGTGATAGTGATCAGGAATTTCTTGATGCTAATAACCATACCATAGATGACAACATCAATGATGTCACACACTCATTGGATCAAGTTAATCTTGATAAGTGTGATAATATGGAGGGTGAATCTTCCAGACCAGATCTAAATTTCTCAAATTTGGATCTTTCTCAGCAACTTGCTGTGATCCCTCAGCTAAGGATCCACAAGTCTCACCCCACCACAAACATCATTGGAGATGTAGTCACAGGGGTAAGAACAAGAGGAGAAACCCATGAAGCAAATGTTTGTCTTCACTCTTGTTTCTTATTCCAGATAGAGCCCAAGAAAATTGATGAAGCTCTAAAGGATGGAAGTTGGGTTGAAGCTATGCAACAGGAGCTGCTTCAATTCAAAAGGCAGAAAGTTTGGAACCTTTGTCCTCATCCTCATGGGAAGACTACCATTGGAACCAAATGGGTTTTTAGGAATAAGAAGGATGATAGAGGAATCATCATCAAGAACAACGCAAGACTAGTGGTTCAAGGATACACACAAGAAGAAGGGATTGACTACACTGATGTCTTTGCTTCTGTAGCAAGACTAGAAGCTGTTAGGATATTCCTGGCATTTGCTGCGTCCAAGAACTTCAAGGTCTACCAACTTGATGTAAAGTGTGTTTTCTTATATGGAGTGATTGATGAGGAGGTTTATGTCAAATAGCCACCTGGTTTTGTAGACCCTGATCATCCTGATTATGTCTGCAAGCTTGACAAAGCTCTTTATGGGCTGCATCAGGCACCCAAGAAGTGGTATGAGACACTATCTGAGTATCTTTGTAAACATGGATACAGGAGAGGTACTATAGATGGAACTCTCTTCATCAAAGGACAGGGAAATGACTTATTGCTAGTTCAAATATATGTAGATGACATCATCTTTGGTTCAACTAATCCAAAGCTCTGCAAAGACTTTGAGAAGCTGATGAAAGACAGATTTGAGATGAGTTCAATGGGAGAACTCAACTTCTTTCTGGGAATTCAAGTGAAGCAGGTTGAAGATGGCATCTTCATAAGTCAGTCAAAGTATGTTCAAGACATACTCAAGAGGTTCAACATGACTGATTGTAAGATTGCTAAGACACCCATAGCCAGAAACCACTCCCTTGGTCCAGATCTTGAGGGGGAGTGTGTAGATGAACACTTATACAGGGCTATGATTGGGTCTCTTATGTATCTTACAGCTAGCAGGCCTGATATCATGTTTGCTACATGTATTTGTGCAAGATATCAAGCCAACCCTAAGATGTCTCACTTAATCACTGTGAAAAGGATTTTAAGATACCTCAAAGGTGCTTCAACACTTGGTCTATGGTATCCAAAGAATCCTAATTTCAATCTGTATGCCTATACAGATAGTGATTATTGTGGTTGCAACATGACTGCAAAGTCTACATCTGGGGGATGTCAATTCCTTGGTGGAAGGGTTGTCTCATGGCAATGCAAGAAACAATCCTGTGTGTCTGCATCAACTGCTGAGGCTGAATACATTGCTGCTGCAAGCTGCTGTGCTCAAGTGCTTTGGATTCAAAATCAGATGCTAGACTATGGATTTAACTTCAAAGAGACTCCTATCCATATAGACAACAATAGTGTTATCTCTATCACTGAGAACCCTGTGCAGCACTCAAGGACCAAACACATCAACATTAGGTATCATTTAATAAGAGATAACTATGAAAAGGGATTAATTAAACTAGTCAAAGTTCATACAGATGAACAATATGCTGATCTGTTCACAAAAGCTTTTGATGAACAGAGATTTAAGTATCTGATATCAGCTATTGGGATGATTAACTTTGAGTAGACTTTTTCTTAAAACTAATTCTAATTATTTCTTCTTAAAATATGTGTGTCTTAAGTTGTCTAGTTCATCACTTTCATAAGCTCATGTTTTCTTTGGATAAAAAATTCTTTTTGAAGACTTTCCTTAGATTCTTGAAAATTTTCTGATACTTCGGAAGATAAAGTTTTATCTTCAGAAGAAAAACATGTCTTCAAAATAAATAACTGTCTAAGAGATTTTACCTTCGGAAGAAGTCAAATTCATCTTCCGAAGCTTAAAATTCTTATCTCAGACACTTATTTACTTTTAAGGACCTTTTCCTTCCGAAGCAAAATCAACCTTCGGAAGCTTTTTTTATTTCTATACAAAGCATCCAAGGGTTTATTTCTCTTCCGAAGTATAAATCTTCAAGACTCTCAGGAAAATCTTCCGAAGCCATTTTAGCTTCGGAAGCTTTTTCAACCAAAACTTCCGAAGACAAATAACCTTCGGAAGCTTTTCGAATTCCAAGAAAACTACTTTTTGAGCAAAAGTAAACTACCTTTTCAGAGGTGGGACCGACTTTCGGATTTCAAAGTTTATCCTCTTTCATTAACTTTGGTTCAAATCCCTTTTCACATAAATACCCAACGGTTCCCCCTCTTTCCCACTATCTTCCTCAATTCTACTATTTCTCTAACCTAATTCTCTAAACCGCCTTTGCTTTCTACCTTTCTTCACCCTTAAGCTTCTAAAATGGCCAACCTTAACCGCAGAAACAGCCCAGATTTCTCCATGCAACTTCACAGGCAACATAATCAAGTTGCTCTGTTAAGCTCTGAGAAAGATGCAAGTTTCTCAGAGATTTGCCAATTCTCGACTCTGTCAAACTATTTCACCTCCTTGACCATTGATCCTACTCTATATGAGGATTTGTAAGGATTCCTGAAGTCTGATGCAACCCAAAACAGCCTAAGTGTCTCAGCAACATGCACTAAGTACTGAAGTGAAGAATGCTTCGGAAGTTTTACACAAAGCATTAGAAAATACTCTAAGTGTAAAATCTTCCGAAGCCAAGACCAATATCTTCCGAAGCCAAACATGAAGTCTTCCGAAGCTTCAGAGACAAAGTCTTCCGAAGCTTCAGCCTATGAAGACAGATTTCTTCCGAAGACTTTTAGTACACATGCTTTATCTGATGTACTGTTCCATAAAGCACCTTTTCCGCTGCATCTCTGTAAAGTCACCAACTTACATGAGTTGGTGAAAAGGGCCTTGCTTTTGGTAACTGTACATTGAGGTCTTGAGTCTTCAACTTTCCACTTTATGTACTTTATCCTTTTTGTATTGTATAAGGATGTGAGCTATGGCATGTCATAGTCACAAGGTCAAAAGGCAGATATGCCTTTTGATCCTACAATTGATTTTGTTAGTGTCTAGTCAATTGTATCCAGCTGGCTTTCAAAGTATAGCCGGCTGTAGGTTGTAGTATAAGTATTTCAAGTTCTTGTATCTTTTCTTTATGCTTTGTAACACTTGTAAAAGAACTTGAGAAAGCAATATACTGCATCCTTGAAACCCATATTCTCTTGTTCTATCTCTTGCTTTACTTGTGTTCTTAGTTTCACCTTTGGTTACCCAGTTCACTGTTTGATTAGAGCTTAGTTAATCTCCTCATTGTGTTGTTGTGTTGTAATTGTGCTTAAGCCCTTAAACGGTCCTGCATTTGGTATCAGATCATTCCAGGCTCTTGATATAAGATCTAACCATCTTAAGATCCCTCACACACACAAAAGCTAAACTCTTCAAATGGCTTCCATCTCAAAGACTGATATGGAGACTGGAACCATGAACAAATCCCCACAGATCACTCTTGATGATTTTGACACCTGGTGCATGAGGATGGAAGGCTTCATCAGGTCTCTTGATTCAAGAATGTGGGAATCTGTTGAGAATGGACCTTTCATACCCAGCACCCCCTCTGCTACTGGTGCTGGTATGATTCCTAAAGATGTGGCCAACTACTCAGATGAAGATAGAAAAAGAGTAGAGATTGACAGGAAGGCCATGACTGCTCTTCAGACTGCTCTCCCAAACTCTGTATACAGAGGTTTTAAGAAGTGCAAGACAGCCAAACAGCTGTGGGATGCACTGAAGCTGATGTATGAAGGCTCCTCTGAAGCCAAGGAGAACAAGAAAGATCTTCTGAAGCAGCAGTTTGAAAATTTCACCTTCAAAGCAGGTGAGACCATGACCCAACAATACTTCAGGTATGTTGAGATTGTGGATACCCTAGTGGATGGAGGAGTTCCTCTTGAGAACAGGGACATTGTAAGGAAGTTCATGTCCTCACTTCCTAGGCAATGGACACACTATTGTGTGGTGATCAAGAGGACTGAGAACCTTAAGACTCTTACTCTTACAGAGTTGTATGGAATTCTCAGTGGATACCAGATGGAGATGAACATGCAAGGTTCATCTGGCAACTCCAACAATCAAATGGGTTCAGCCCTTCATGTGGTTGAAAGGGACAGCATAGAACCTCAGCATCATCTCTTATGCTACCTTGACAACTCACAAAAGGGTCCTTTCATCACCTTCCCGTAGACACCAAGGGAGAACTTTACTCAAGGAAGCCCATTCCAAGAGACAAGTTCTTCTCAAGCCTTTGTGTCTGCAGATGAAAGCTGTGGGAATTATCTTTTCACTCTTGAAGACCTGGACTGTATCCATCCAGATGACCTGGAATACATGGAGATAGTTCAGCAGATGGCTCTCCTCACTCACAGAGCCAAGAAGTTCTACAAGAGGACAGGAAGAAGATTTCCAAGCAATGCTACCAGTAGTAAGTTTGGGCTGGATAAAAGCAAAGTTAAGTGTTACAACTGTAACCTTATGGTTCACTTTGCCAGGGAGTGTAAGGCACCTAAAGCAAATGGGGGCCAAACACAACCCAGACCAAACTTTACTGAAAAAGCTTCTCAGGCTGAGAAGACAAAGCAACATGCTGCTGTTGCTGTTGAAGAAGGAGGCTTTGACTGGAGTTTTCAGGTGGAGGATGCTTCTCCAAACCAAGCACTGATGGCTGACCATGATGAAGCCAAGGTATTGGAACATCTTTGCTCCCCTGAATGCATTGCTAAAGTAAATAGATACAGGTCCTATAACCTAGAGATGAGATCTGATCTTGAGTCATTAAATATATTAAAATCTGATTTTAGAAAGTCTGAAAATGATTACAAGTTAAAGATAGAGGACTTGGAGAAAACCATTTCAGTACTAAAACATGAACATACAGATTTCAGAACTCAGATCCAAGATCTCATCACTAAGTTAACTGAGTGCCAGGCTGAGCTTGTGATCAGCAAAGCCAAGGCAGAGAAGAGTGTTCTTGAAGAAGAGACCTTCAAGAACATGATATCCTCATCCCTACACAACAAGGTTTGTTATCAAAATAGACAGGGACTGGGATCAAATGAGATAGCTCCTCCACACACAATCTTGTCTGTAAGATCTCCTAGGTGTGGAACTTGTGAAGATGAGCTTCCTCTCATAGATCCTGTAAGTGAGGATGATGAAGAAGTGATAGTGAAGATTCCTCTGAGAAGAGTGAAGAAGAGGATTCTTCCAAGGGCCACTATCCTTCTGAGGAGAAGAAATCAACTGTGATGACCAAGTCCAAAAGAAAGAACTTCATCAGAAAGAGCAAAAGGAAGGCAAAGAAGGCTCAAGAAATCAAGGCTACTTTTGATGCTAAGCAGAAACAAGTTTTTATCTCTGCAGGTTTCAAAGTAGTAAGGACTGAAGACATCAACCAAGACTCCTCAGCTAAGAGTCATGGTTCTTGTTCAAATCATCTCAGTGCCAAGAAAAGACTGAGCTGCTGTGTACCACTGCTGCACAGCCTGGACCATCAAACTCCAAGAACAGTTCACAGCCCAAAGGAACTGTCTCAGCATCTACCAAGATGAAGGTGGAGAAGGGATGTGACAAAGCCAGTCTTGCTCTCAAAGGGAGACTTCTTTGAAGAAGAAAATGTTGTGTGTTATGTGTGAAAGTACTTCTCACATTGCTAAGGATTGCCCATACAATCCTAAAAGTACTGTCCACATGACTAAAACAAAGACTTCAAAGAGTCTCAAGAAGTCTCAAGCTTCGGAAGGAAAGTCTGTTTCCTTCGGAAGCTCCAAATCAAAGAAGAAGGTAAATGGAAAATTACCTTCGGAAGCAAAGTTGGTCTCGGAAGAAAGGAGTTCTTCCGAAGCACTAAAGTCTGCTGCAGTGACTGTAGATTCTTCCGAAGGATCAGTCATCAAAACTTGTGAAGTTCCAAAAGCTTCTAAGGTTTTGAAGGTCAAGTCCAAGACTCCAAAGGTGGTGTGGAAGTCTAAGAAAGACCAAATGACTGAGGTTTCTCCATCAACAACAGCTGAAGATCCCCATAGTACAACCATAGTATCTATTACTGTTGCATTACCTTCTATTACTATTAATGAGCCCAAGACAAGTAAGGCTTGGGTTTCCAAATGTAACTAATCATTTTCTCTGTGCAGGAACAGCTCAAGACCAACAGGAATGTCTGGATAATTGACAGTGGCTGTTCCAGGCACATGACAGGCAATAGGTCTCTACTCCATAATTTTGAGAGAATTGATGGAGGACCAGTTGCTTTTGGAGGAGATGAAGGTGGTTACATTTCTGGAAGGGGCAAGGTCACAAATGGTAAGCTCAGCATTGAGAAGGTAAACTTTGTTAAGGAGCTTGGGTACAATCTTCTGAGTGTATCCCAATTTTGTGATCAGAGTCATAACATGCTCTTTACTGAGCATGAGTGCATTGTTCTCAAACCTGGTGTGGTCATTCCTCATGAGCATATCCTGCTCAGAGCCCCCAGGAAAGGGAACATGTACAAGATGGATTTGCAAGAAACATCTCCCTCAGGAGAAGTTTCATGCTTTCTATCTAAAGCAAATAGTGATGAGTCTTTCCTATGGCATAAAAGAATGTGCCATGTAAACTTTAAGAACATGAATAAATTAATTAAACATGATCTGGTAACTGGAATGCCAAAGAAAGAGTTTACTAGTGATGATCATTGTGTTGCATGCCTGAAAGGGAAGCAACACAAGGTATCTCACAAGCCTAAGGAAAAGAACTCCATCACTACTCCCCTACACTTGTTACATATGGATCTCTTTGGCCCCACCAGTGTAATGAGTTTAGGAAGGACCTCTTACTGTCTGGTGATCACAGATGATTTTACAAGATTCACTTGGGTCTTCTTCCTTAGAACTAAGGATGAAACCCCTGAGATTCTGAAGAATTTCATCTTAAAAGTTGAGAATCAATGTGATCACAAGGTCAAAACCATAAGATGTGATAAGGAACTGAATTCAAGAACCAAATCCTTGATGCATTTTGTGATGAAAAAGGTATTACAAGACAATATAGTGCTCCCAGGACTCCTCAGCAAAATGGAGTTGCTGAGAGGAGAAACAGGACACTTATTGAAGCTGCAAGAACTATGTTGTCTGACTCTAAACTGCCTATCACCTTCTGGGCAGAGGCAGTCAATACTGCTTGCTATGTGCAAAACAGAGTTTTAGTAGTTAAGACACATGGTAAGACTCCTTATGAACTTTGGCACAAGAGGAAACCTTTCATTGGTTTTCTCAGGTCATTTGGATGTCCCTGCACCATCTTGAATACCAAAGATCAAATTGCCAAGTTTGCTGAGAAATCAGATGATGGACATTTCATTGGATACTCTTCTCAAGCTAAAGCTTATAGAGTATACAATCTCAGAACTAGAATTGTTGAGGAGTCAGCCAATGTGACTTTCAATGAGCACACTCCTTGTGTGGCTGGTTCTGGTCCGGATTGGCTGTTTGATCTTGATTTAGTTACCAACTGTTTTAACAAATCTTGTGAGCATGTTTCAGGATCTGCAGAAAATCTAAATACAGGTGATCCTGATCCAAGATTTGAGCTAGGAAGACCTTCAACTCATACATCTTCAGCTCCAGTTGGAACTACTTCAGCAAATGAGGTTTCTATCAGCACAACAATGACAAATTCAGCTGATACATCTGGCATGCCTTCAAATTCCAGCTCAGAGGCCTCTCAACCAGATAAAGACACCTCACTTGTAGAAGACAACAATGGTGATGGTGATAGTGATCAAATTTCTTGATGCTAATAACCATACCATAGATGACAACATCAATGATGTCTCACACTCATTGGATCAAGTTAATCTTGATAAGTGTGATAATGTGGAGGGTGAATCTTCAAGACCAGATTTAAATTTCTCAAATTTAGATCTTTCTCAACAACTTGCTGTGATCCCTCAGCTAAGGATCCACAAGTCTCACCCCACCACAAACATCATTGGAGATGTTGTCACAGGGGTAAGAACAAGAGGACAAACCCATGAAGCAAATGTTTGTCTTCACTCTTGTTTCTTATCTCAGATAGAGCCCAAGAAAGTTGATGAAGCTCTAAAGGATGGAAGTTGGGTTGAAGCTATGCAACAAGAGCTGCTTCAATTCAAAAGGCAGAAAGTTTGGAACCTTTGTCCTCTTCCTCATGGGAAGACTACCATTGGAACCAAATGGGTTTTTAGAAACAAGAAGGATGATAGAGGAATCATCATCAAGAACAAGGCAAGACTAGTTGTTCAAGGATACACACAAGAAGAAGGGATTGACTACACTGATGTCTTTGCTCCTGTAGCAAGACTAGAAGCTGTTAGGATATTCCTGGCATTTGCTGCATCCAAGAACTTCAAGGTCTACCAACTTGATGTAAAGTGTGCTTTCTTATATGGAGTGATTGATGAGGAGGTTTATGTCAAACAGCCACCTGGTTTTGTAGACCCTGATCATCCTGATTATGTCTGCAAGCTTGACAAAGCTCTTTATGGGCTGCATCAGGCACCCAGGAAGTGGTATGAGACACTATCTGAGTATCTCTGTAAGCATGGATACAGAAGAGGTACTATAGATGGAACTCTCTTCATCAAAGGACAGGGAAATGACTTATTGCTGGTTCAAGTATATGTTGATGACATCATCTTTGGTTCAACTAATCCAAAGCTCTGCAAAGACTTTGAGAAGCTGATGAAAGACAGATTTGAGATGAGTTCAATGGGAGAACTCAATTTCTTTCTGGGAATTCAAGTGAAGCAGGTTGAAGATGGCATCTTCATAAGTCAGTCAAAGTATGTTCAAGACATACTCAAGAGGTTCAATATGACTGATTGTAAGATTGCTAAGACACCCATAGCCAGAAACCACTCCCTTGGTCCAGATCTTGAGGGGGAGTGTGTAGATGAGCACTTATACAGGGCTATGATTGGGTCTCTTATGTATCTTACAGCTAGCAGGCCTGATATCATGTTTGCTACATGTATTTGTGCAAGATATCAAGCCAACCCTAAGATGTCTCACTTAATCACTGTGAAAAGGATTTTAAGATACCTCAAAGGTGCTTCAACACTTGGTCTATGGTATCCAAAGAATCCAAATTTCAATCTGTATGCCTATACAGATAGTGATTATGGTGGTTGCAATATGACTGCAAAGTCTACATCTGGGGGATGTCAATTCCTTGGTGGAAGGGTGGTCTCATGGCAATGCAAGAAACAATCCTGTGTGTCTGCATCAACTGCTGAGGCTGAATACATTGCTGCTGCAAGCTGCTGTGCTCAAGTGCTTTGGATTCAAAATCAGATGCTGGACTATGGATTTAACTTCAAAGAGACTCCTATCCACATAGACAACAATAGTGCTATCTCTATCACTGAGAACCCTGTGCAGCACTCAAGGACCAAACACATCAACATCAGGTATCATTTAATAAGAGATAACTATGAAAAAGGATTAATTAAACTAGTCAAAGTTCATACAGATGAACAATATGCTGATCTGTTCACAAAAGCTTTTGATGAACAGAGATTTAAGTATCTGATATCAGCTATTGGGATGATTAACTTTGAGTAGACTTTTTATTAAAACTAATTCTAATTATTTCTTCTTAAAATATGTGTGTCCTAAGTTGTCTAGTTCATCACTTTCATAAGCTCATGTTTTCTTTGGATGTAAAATTCTTTTTGAAGACTTTCCTTAGATTCTTGAAAATTTTTGATACTTCGGAAGATAAAATTTTATCTTCGGAAGAAAAACATGTCTTCAAAATAAATAACTGTCTAAGAGATTTTACCTTCGGAAGAAGTCAAATTCATCTTCCGAAGCTTAAAATTCTTATCTCAGACACTTATTTATTTTCAAGAACCTTTTCCTTCCGAAGCAAAATTAACCTTCGGAAGCTTTGTTTATTTTCATACAAAGCATTCAAGGGTTTATTTCTCTTCCGAAGCATAAATTATCAAGACTCTCAGGAAAATCTTCCGAAGCCATTTTAGCTTCGGAAGCTTTTTAAATCAAAACTTCCGAAGACAAATAAACTTCGGAAGCTTTTCGAATTCCAAGAAAACTACTTTTTGAGCAAAAGTAAACTACCTTTTCAGAGGTGGGACCGACTTTCGGATTTCAAAGTTTATCCTCTTTCATTAACTTTGGTTCAAATCCCTTTTCATATAAATACCCAACGGTTCCCCCTCTTTCCCACTATCTTCCTCAATTCTACTGTTTCTCTAACCTAATTCTCTAAACCGCCTTTGCTTTCTACCTTTCTTCACCCTTAAGCTTCTGAAATGGCCAACCTTAACCGCAGAAACAACCCTGATTTCTCCATGCAACTACACAGGCAACATAATCAAGTTGCTCTGTTAAGCTCTGAGAAAGATGCAAGTTTCTCAGAGATTTGCCAATTCTTGACTCTGTCAAATTATTTCACCTCCCTAACCATTGATCCTACTCTATATGAGGATCATTTGCTTGAATTCTGGAAGACCTGCCAAGAGGTCATTATGGATGGGGAGAAGGCACTGTCTGCCACAGTGCAAGGGAGGACAATCTTCATCACTCCGGCCATCATTAACCAACATCTACAGCTGGATGATGAAGAAGGTGAGGTGTCCTTCCCAAAAGAAGCTGTTAATCATTCTTTTGAGCAGATGGGCTATGAGGGAGATTTCTCTGTAAAGACCTTTAGGAAAGGGAAGGTCTCATCCCAATGGAAATTCCTGCTCCATGTGGTTATCCACAGCTTGTCAAACAAGCATGGTGGATGGGACCAGATTCCTGAGGATCTCTCCTTTATAGTTCATGGAATGGTTCAGGGGGTCAAGTTCAGGTATTCACAATTTGTCTATACTAATTTACTTGCAAACTTAGACTCCTTAGAGTATTACATGTTTCCTAGATATGTTCAACACATTCTCAACTGTGAACTGGGCTCACAGTTGAGGGAAACAGGTAATATTCTTAAATTGGGACAGATGAAGCCCGGCATCTTTAAAATAATGAAGAAGCCAACTGTAGGCTTCTCTGGGTAGAAACAGCCTCTTGTCCCAAAAATGTTAGAGCTCATTGCTCAAGGTGACAACCTAGCAACACAAGCTAGTGTTGAACCCACACCTCTTTTGTCCTTACCATTAAAAAGACCAGATATTACCCTCACCTACCAAAGAAAATCCAAACGAACCCCTGCTCGGGCTATTGAGTCTGTGCAGGCCCCCAAATACTCAACCTTACAGGAAGAAGTGGACACTAGAGCTCCCACTTCTCCTGAGGAGCAAACCACTCCCATTACTTCACCTATCAGGGCTGAGGTTCCTCAAGCTCACCCTGATGAGCTCAATAGCCCAACAACCTTAAGCCTTCACTCTGAGTCTCAACACTCAAGTGGACAACCTTCAGGGGACAGCTACCATCCCCAGCCTTTGGATCTCAACCAACCAATTCCCAACCTATCCTTTTACACTGATGAAGACTTAGGATTCAGTGAGTACCATGAGTCTCTCTTCTCCTCCCCTACTCAAAGAGAGATGAGTACCTCTGACTCTCCTCAGTCTATCCCCCATCAGTCACCTATCACTGAGGTGGACACTTCTGAACCTGTTCAGGATGTCCATATGGAAGAGGCTCTCACTTTTGAAAGTGATTACATCATTAAGACCTCAACCATGGCAACTCAGCCCATTGGCATCTCAACTGAGGCTGCCAGTGAGCAGAGGAAAACCAGCAGCCAAGAAACTCAAGCTGGTGGTGAGAGAGAGGACTTTGGTCCAATCATCTCATCCCACAATGAATCTTCTGATGAAGATGAGGGGAATTTGAGACTAAAGGTGCAAAAACTGTCAAAAACATGCACCTACTTAGTCTCTAAGGTTAGTCACTTGGAATCTCAGGTGACTACCCTGCAAAACAGGGTCAATGATCAGCAACTCCAGATTTCATATCTGCAGGAAAAACTAGCTGGGAGACCTTTAAGGAGAGCTCAACCAGGAACACAAGAACCTGTGGAAGTGATTGACTTATCCTCCAGCTCACCTATGCAAGTGGGTGATGCTACCAAAAAGGGGGAGAAAGTTGTTACAACCACAGAACCTGGGAGTTCTTCAGAGAGAATGGACATAGAGGACTCACCATCCTCACTTGCTGTTGTGCATTCTCAGCAACTTCCTCAAGTTCACATTAATGTGGACTCTATAGACTCTCTCATCAGGAGTCTCTTTGAGGAAGGCATACCAAGGGCTGTCTCATCTCCACCACTAGGAACTGGCAATCACATTATAAGGTGGAGGTATGATGATGATAGGAGAGCCCTCATACTTCAAAGAGTTCAAGGCCAACAAGAAGTTTTTCAATTCCAAAGCCTGAGCTTTTATGAAAGACTGGATTTAGTCAACTTGCCACTTGTCAATCCAAGCAATTCAAGACAAGCTGACAGGCTGGCTCAAAGAATCCAAGACAGGATCCTTGCAGAGTTTACTCTAAGAAGGAGACTTAGGGAATCAGGTAATGTCATCGGTCAACTGGATGGTGAGGTGGACCCTAAGATTAGTTTCATAGGGGAAACCTTGACTGAAGGCCCAGTGACAGAACCTGAGACCCATGTCTCATCATCAACAACTGCTGCTGAGGTCCAAACTCCATCTGAGACACCTGCTGGTGAAGGTGTTTTCTCAGCCTCTCTCTGGCCAGAGCATGGAAGCTACTCCAAGCAATGAAGGCCAAGCTTCAATCCACCCTGAGTCACAAAGGTCTGTTGGTGACAAAGGGAAAAGGATAATGACTCCTGAAGAAATTGAGGAGGAAGAGAGGAGAGGAAAAGGAGACTAAGGGGAGAAACTTCCACTGGGTCATCTAGCTTCATGCAAGCTGCAATCAGGGCTGCTCCCAGACCAAATACTCAAGATGATGAGTTAAGGGCAGTCAGGATTACCTACTTACAGACCAGGAACTATGACATTGATGAGATCATCTCCCTCCCCTTAGAAGAACTAAATGAACTGGCTGACAGAGAAGTGTCAAGAGAGTTGAAGGAGAAAGAAGATGCAATGATACTTCTCCAACTCAAAGAGGAGAAGAGACAGAAAAGACTTTACAAGCATGCTCTTACTCTCTCACCAGTTCAAGAAAGTCCTGCACAGGAAGATGTGGCTCCACAAGAACCTCAGGTAGATAAAGAAGAAGATAGGATCAAGATGATCAACTACCTGAGTGCCACAGGCTTCTATCAGGCAGATGCACTTCTCCCTTTGTCCTATGACTTCATTGAGTTCGAGTATTTAAAGCAACTTGAGCTTGAGTTAGTCAAGGAAAGAAAGACAACTAAAAGGAAACTAAGGGAAGAAGCTGCAAAGTCAAGGGCCATCATTCAAAAGAATGCAAAGAAGTCTGCTGACAGACAAAGAATGGTGAGCTTCTTGAAGCTGTATGGATTCTCCGGAAGGAGACTTGGCCCCATGTCTCTATCCACCATGGATGAGCATATTAGGGTGATCAAGCAGAAGATTAAAAGTGGAGAACTCATTGACTTGCACTCTCTTCCAAGTCAAGTCCCACCTGAAGTGGAGGTCAAGTTTGAACAACCAGAGACACCTCAACCAGCACCTCCAGCTGAGCCTCAGCAAGCTTCATCTTCTGATCCTAGGCAGGGTCAAACTCCCTCTCCTTCTGAACCTGTGAGGGAAGAACACCCAACTGAGAAAGACACTGATGATCAACATGGTGCTGCAGACAGTCTTCTCAGTTAAAGACATCCAAGAGGAAGAAGAGGATGGCTTCCAAACCAAAGACTAAGAAGAAGAAGCCAAAGTCATCTACCTCTGCACCTCAGGCTGAATCAGATCAACCTGAGGAAGTGCATGATGAGGCAGCCCAATCAACTCCTATTCAAGTGGCTCCTCTAACTAGTGAGACACCCATCTTGTCCTGGACTTACTCTACCAATCCAGAGAGATGGACTGTTATCAGAGATCAAGGTGTTGAGAATGTCTACTCATGGCAAGACATAATCAACCTACCTCTGCATGATCTCTTTGAGATGAGAAGATACTATGAAAGTCTTGATGATCCTGACCATCTCATGAAGAAAGGAATGGTCCTGATTGTACTGAAGACTACCAACATTTGAAGATCTTCCAAGTGTTTTGGTAGCATCAGCCTAAGGGGAGTTTGTAAGGATTCCTGAAGTCTGATGCAACCCACAACAGCCTAAGTGTCTCAGCAACATGCACTAAGTACTGAAGTGAAGAATGCTTCGGAAGTTTTACACAAAGCATTAGAAAATACTCTAAGTGTAAAATCTTCCGAAGCCAAGACCAATACCTTCCGAAGCCAAACATGAAGTCTTCCGAAGCTTCAGAGACAAAGTCTTCCGAAGCTTCAGCCTATGAAGACAGATTTCTTCCGAAGACTTTTAGTACACATGCTTTATCTGATGTACTGTTCCATAAAGCACCTTTTCCGCTGCATCTCTGTAAAGTCACCAACTTACATGAGTTGGTGAAAAGGGCCTTGCTTTTGGTAAGTGTACATTGAGGTCTTGAGTCTTCAACTTTCCACTTTATGTACTATATCCTTTTTGTATTGTATAAGGATGTGAGCTATGGCATGTCATAGTCACAAGGTCAAAAGGCAGATATGCCTTTTGATCCTACAATTGATTTTGTTAGTGTCTAGTCAATTGTATCCAGCTGGCTTTCAAAGTATAGCCGGCTGTAGGTTGTAGTATAAGTATTTCAAGTTCTTGTATCTTTTCTTTATGCTTTGTAACACTTGTAAAAGAACTTGAGAAAGCAATATACTGCATCCTTGAAACCCATATTCTCTTGTTCTGTCTCTTGCTTTACTTGTGTTCTTAGTTTCACCTTTGGTTACCCAGTTCACTGTTTGATTAGAGCTTAGTTAATCTCCTCATTGTGTTGTTGTGTTGTAATTGTGCTTAAGCCCTTAAACGGTCCTGCAGGATCACTTGCTTGAATTCTGGAAGACCTGCCAAGAGGTTATTATGGATGGGGAGAAGGCACTGTCTGCCACAGTGCAAGGGAGGACAATCTTCATCACTCCGGCCATCATTAACCAACATTTGCAGCTGGATGATGAAGAAGGTGAGGTGTCCTTCCCAAAAGAAGCTGTTAATCATTCTTTTGAGCAGATGGGCTATGAGGGAGATTTCTCTGTAAAGACCTTCAGGAAAGGAAAGGTCTCATCCTAATGGAAATTCCTGCTCCATGTGGTTATCCACAGCTTATCAAACAAGCATGGTGGATGGGACCAGATTCCTGAGGATCTCTACTTTATAGTTCATGGAATGGTTCAGGGGGTCAAGTTCAGGTATTCACAATTTGTTTATACTAATTTACTTGCCAACTTAGACTCCTTAGAGTATTACATGTTTCCTAGATATGTTCAATACATTCTCAACTGTGAACTGGGCTCACAGTTGATGGAAACAAGTAATATTCTTAAATTGGGACAGATGAAGCCCGACATCTTTAAAATAATGAAGAAGCCAACTGTAGGCTTCTCAGGGGTAGAAACAGCCCTAGTCCCAAAAATGTTAGAGCTCATTGCTCAAGGTGACAACCTAGCAACACAAGCTAGTGTTGAACCCACACCTCTTTTATCCTTACCCTTAAAAAGACCAGAAATCACCCTCACCTACCAAAGAAAATCCAACGAACCCCTGCTCAGGCTATTGAGTTTGTGCAGGCCCCCATATACTCAACCTTACAGGAAGAAGTGGACACTAGAGCTCCCACTTCTCCTGAGGAGCAAACCACTCCCATTACTTCACCTATCAGGGCTGAGGTTCCTCAAGCTCACCCTGATGAGCTCACTAGCCCAACAG
This sequence comes from Flaveria ramosissima, assembly GCA_025215565.1. Lineage (NCBI taxonomy): Eukaryota > Viridiplantae > Streptophyta > Magnoliopsida > Asterales > Asteraceae > Flaveria > Flaveria ramosissima. Next base: position 38,536,826 of record CM046038.1, read on the forward strand.
CCTTAAGCCTTCACTCTGAGTCTTAACACTCAAGTGAACAACCTTCAGGGGACAGCTACCATCCCCAGCCTTTGAATCTCAACCAACCAATTCCTAACCTATCCTTCTACACTGATGAAGACTTAGGATTCAGTGAGTATCATGAGTCTCTCTTCTCCTCCCCTACTCAAAGAGAGATGAGTACCTCTGACTCTCCTCAGTCTATCCCACATCAGTCACCTACTACTGAGGTGGACACTTCTGAACCTGTTCAGGATGTCCATATGGAAGAGGCTCTCACTTTTGAAAGTGATTACATCATTAAGACCTCAACCATGGCAACTCAGCCCACTGGCATCTCAACTGAGGCTGCCAGTGAGCAGAGGAAAACCAGCAGCCAAGAAACTCAAGCTGGTGGTGGGAGAGAGGACTTTGGTCCAATCATCTCATCCCCCAATGATTCTTCTCATGAAGATGAGGGGAATTTGAGACTAAAGGTGCAGAAATTGTCAAAAACATGCCTATTTAGTCTCTAAGGTTAGTCACATGGAATCTCAGGTGACTACCCTGCAAAACAGGGTCAATGATCAGCAACTCCAGATTTCATATCTGCAGGAAAAACTAGCTGGGAGACCTTTAAGGAGAGCTCAACCAGGAACACAAGAACCTGTGGAAGTGATTGACTTATCCTCCAGCTCACCTATGCAAGTGGGTGATGCTACCAAAAAGGGGGAGAAAGTTATTACAACCACAGAACCTGGGAGTTCTTCAGAGAGAATGGACATAGAGGACTCACCATCCTCACTTGCTGTTGTGCATTCTCAGCAACTTCCTCAAGTTCACATTAATATGGACTCTATAGACTCACTCATCAGGAGTCTCTTTGAGGAAGGTATACCAAGGGCTGTCTCATCTCCACCACAAGGAACTGGCAACTACATCATAAGATGGAGGTATGATGATGACAGAAGAGCCCTTATACTTCACAGAGTTCAAGGCCAACAAGAAGTTTTTCAATTCCAAAGCCTGAGCTTCTATGAAAGACTGGATTTAGTCAACTTGCCACTTGTCAATCCAAGCAATTCAAGACAAGCTGACAGGCTGGCTCAAAGAATCCAAGACAGGATCCTTGCAGAGTTCACTCTAAGAAGGAGACTTAGGCAATTAGGCAATGTCGTCGGTCAACTGGATGTTGAGGTGGACCCTAAGATTAGTTTCATAGGGGAAACCTTGACTGAAGGCCCAGTGGCAGAACCTGAGACCCCTGTCTCATCATCAACAACTGCTGCAGAGGTCCAAACTCCATCTGAGACACCTGCTGGTGAAGGTGTTTCTCAGCCTCTCTCTTGCCAGAGCATGGAAGCTACTTCAAGCAATGAAGGCCAAGCCTCAATCCACCCTGAGTCACAAAGGTCTGTTGGTGACAAAGGGAAAAGGATAATGACTCCTGAGGAAATTGAGGAGGAAGAGAGAGAGAGGAAAATGAGACTAAGGGGAGAAAGTTCTACTAGGTCATATAGCTTTATGCAAGCTGCAATCAGGGATGCCCCCAGACCAAATACTCAAGATGATGAGTTAAGGGCAGTCAGAATTACCTATTTACAGACTAGGAACTATGACATTGATGAAATCATCTCCCTCCCCTTAGAAGAGTTAAATGAACTGGTTGACATGGAAGTGTCAAGAGAGATGAAGGAGAAAGAGGATGCAAGGCTACTTCTCCAACTCAAAGAGGAGAAGAGACAGAAAAGACTTTACAAGCATGCTCCCACTCTCTCACCAGTTCAAGAAAGTCCTGCACAGGAATATGTGGCTCCACAAGAACCTCAGGTAGATAAAGAAGAAGATAGGATCAAGATGATCAACTACCTGAGTGCCATAGGCTTCTATCAGGCAGATGCACTTCTTCCCCTGTCCTATGACTTCATTGAGTTCGAGTACCTAAAGCAACTTGAGCTTGAGCTAGTCAAAGAAAGAAAAACAACCAAAAGGAAGCTAAGGGAAGAAGCTGCAAAGTCAAGAGCCATCATTCAAAAGAATGCAAAGAAGTCTGCTGACAGACAAAGAATGATGAGCTTCTTGAAGCTATATGGATTCTCCGGAAGGAGACTTGGCCCCATGTCTCTATCCACTATGGTTGAGCATATTAGGATGATCAAGCAGAAGATTAAAAGTGGAGAACTCATTGACTTGCACTCTCTTCCAAGTCAAGTCCCACCTGAAGTGGAGGTCAAGTTTGAACAACCAGAGACACCTCAACCAGCACCTCCAGCTGAGCCTCAGCAAGCTTCATCTTCTGATCCTAGGCAGGGTCAAACTCCCTCTCCTTCTGAACCTGTGAGGGAGGAACACCCAACTGAGAAAGACACTGATGATCAACATGGTACTGTAGACCAGTCTTCTCAGTTAAAGACATCCAAGAGGAAGAAGAGGATGGCTTCTAAACCAAAGACTAAAAAGAAGAAGCCAAAGTCATCTACCTCTGCACCTCAGGCTGAATCAGATCAACCTGAGGAAGTGCATGATGAGGCAGCCCAATCAACTCCTATTCAAGTGGCTCCTCTAACTACTGAGACACCCATCTTGTCCTGGACTTACTCTACCAATCCAGAAAGATGGAATGTTATCATAGATCAAGGTGTTGAGAATGTCTACTCATGGCAAGACATAATCAACTTACCTCTGCATGATCTCTTTGAGATGAGAAGATACTATGAGAGTCTTGATGATCCTGACCATCTAATGAAGAAAGGAATGGTCTTGATTGTACTGAAGACTACCAACATTTGAAGATCTTTTAAGTGTTTTGGTAGCATCAGCCTAGGGGGAGTTTGTAAGGATTCCTTAAGTCTGATGCAACCTAAAACATCCTAAGTGTCTCAGCAACATGCACTTAGTACTGAAGTGAAGAATGCTTCGGAAGTTTTACACATTGCATTAGAAAATACTCTAAGTGTAAAATCTTCCGAAGCCAAGACCAATATTTCCGAAGCCAAACATGAAGTCTTCCGAAGCCTCAGAGACAAAGTCTTCCGAAGCTTCAACCTATGAAGACAGATTTCTTCCGAAGACTTTTAGTACACATGCTTTATCTGATGTACTGTTCCATAAAGCACCTTTTCCGCTACATCTCTGTAAAGTCACCAACTTACATGAGTTGGTGAAAAGGGCCTTGTTTTTGGTAACTGTACATTGAGGTCTTGAGTCTGTAACTTTCCACTTTATGTACTTTATCCTTTTTGTAATGTATAAGGATGTGAGCTATGGCATGTCATAGTCACAAGGTCAAAAGGCAGATATGCCTTTTGATCCTACAATTGATTTTGTTAGTGTCTAGTCAATTGTATCCAGCTGGCTTTCAAAGTATAGCCGGCTGTAGGTTGTAGTATAAGTATTTCAAGTTCTTGTATCTTTCTTTATGCTTTGTAACACTTGTAAAAGAACTTGAGAAAGCAATATACTGCCTCCTTGAAACCCATACTCTCTTGTTCTGTCTCTTGCTTTACTTGTGTTCTTTGTATCACTTTGGTTACCCAGTTCACTGTTTGATTAAAGTTTAGTTAATCTCCTCATTGTGTTGTTGTGTTGTAATTGTGTTAAAGCCCTTAAACGGTCCTGCACTTTATACTCGGAAGAAAGACTTTACTGTGTAACGGAAATCTTTTGGGCCCCACTCTATAAAAAGTAAAGATTTTGTTAATGATGTCGGATTATTTAAATGGACTAAACCTTACCGCCCCTGTCACATCCTCCACTGAAACATCCCATCATCTTATCCAAAACCCTAAAACCGCTATTTCACCCATTTAAATAACCCCGGCTAATTACTTTTATCTTTTTACCAAATTTACTGCCTTAAAAGCTTCCTTCATCCCCAAATTCATCTAATTCCGAACTATCTTCTTGCAACTTTCACAAATGGCACTAAACCCTCAACACAACCAAGTCACACTCCTTGATTCTTCAAGGGATGCCAACTTCTCAGATATCATCTCCCTTCTAACCCAATCCTCTTATTACACTGCTCTGACTGTTAACCTCACAGTTTACTCAAATCACATGGCTGAATTTTTAGCAAATGGTTAGATTGAAACCGTAAATGGGGTTCGTGTAATAAGATCGAGCATCTGTGGCTAGGAGTTGGTCAATTGTGAACAACTCATTAGGGAGCATCTCGAGCCTCATGATGAGGGTGCTCCTACAGAGTTCCCCAAGGCAGATTTGGACAACACCTATATCCAAATAGGATATGGTGGAGATGTAAGCAGGTCAACCGTTTACAAGTTTTACTTCTCTTACAACTGGAAGTTCTTGCTGCATGTTGTTCTTCATTGCTTGTCCAACAAATCTGGGGGATGGGATCAAATCCCATATGAACTAGGGTGCCTAGTTCATGGTTTGGTGAGAAGCCTCCGCTTTAACTATTCAAGATTTGTGCTGACCAATCTTATGGGAAAGCTTCAGCGGGACACATTCTTCATGTATCCTAGGTTTTTTCAGCACATAATCAATTGTGAGCTGGACCAGAGTAAGCTTGTCTGTGCAGCTGCTCTGATTGTTCCTCAAATGAGGCCGACCATCTTCAAGACTTTGAAGAGAGTGTCCACCAACTTCACCGGAAGATATGCTGCACTTCTTCCAGGTATGACTGAGCCAATGGCTCCTGGTGACATTCCTGTTAACCCCACAGGTGATGAACCCACACCAGCAACTACCCTCACATTGCCAAATCTACCTTCTCACCCCATCACTATCACTTATCAAAGACGTCCCAAACGAACCCTTATTCAATCTTCTCTGATTGAACAAGCTCCTCCTGTTCTAACCAGAAAGGCTAGAGTGGAACAATGGGCTCCCACTCAGCTTGAGGTCTAACCATCCTTCACAATTAACCTTAATATGGGTATTGAGTCTCCTCAATCTCAAACCCATGAGCCCGGAACCCAAGCTAAAAACCCTCAGGGAGAGTCTTTATACTCTCCTGAGCAGCCAAAAAGGGACAGCCCCACCATAGGCTCAATGCCTTTAGACATTGATCAAAGTCCCAGGTCATTAGGCTTCACCTCTATATCCTTTACTAACCTACTAATAGGAGCTGATGAAGAGATTATGTCTCTTCAGGGCAATGAAGTTGATCCACAACACCTTCTCAAGGATCAACAGAGCCAAGAGAGATCTCTTATCTCTAGCCCCCATCAACAAGCCATTACTGAGGTGAGTCCCACTGATGTGGAGGGGACTCATGTAGATTCAGCTGCCACTACTGAAGGAGCCTCAATGGACTCTCAGGACAGTGGTAACATTACTGAGACTGAATCTACGACAACCATGCCCTTTGATGCCTCTGTAAGAGACATCATTGAGCAAGGGAAACCAGGGCGCCAAGAAACCACATCTGGTGGTGAGGATGAACATACTAGGTATGTTACCTCATCTCCCCGTGATTCTTCAAAGAAGATGAGGGAAGACTGCAACTCACCATTGAAGACCTACTTTCTAAAGTCTCAAATCTTGAATCTAAGGTTAGGACTTTAGAGGATAGGTCCCGCCACTCAGCAACTTACGATTAATAATCTCAAGGCCAAACTAGCTGAGAAACAGATTGAGAGGTCTGTTAGGCACGTACCAATTCAGGTTTCATTGACCTCTTCCTCCAGCTCAACAAGGTTTCAAGATGATGCTACCAAAAAGGGGGAGAGTGTCCAGGGACAAAGTCAAAGACAAGAGGAACCACAAAGTCAAGCTCTTACTTCCTTAAGTTCAAGATACCCTATGCAACAAGCTTCAGTTTTTCCTGAGCCTCCTCCAGTTGTAATTCAAGTGGATCAAAGGATGCTCCAAGATCTCAACCGGTTCTTCAACAAGTTCATGTTGGAATCTCTCATTGAACAGCCAATTCTTGACTTGTCTGTGATTTACTTTGGAGCTCAAGAGCTTCAGAGGTTAAATGCACCTTCTACCACTATTAAGGAAGTTGGTCAACCTAAGGTCCAAGTGGAACCTGAGATTAATTTCGAAGGGGAAACAAGGACTGATGGCCCAGCAACTGAGACAGTTGGGATAGATAGTGCATTCTCACAGACTTCCAAAGCAGAAGTCAAAGCATCGGAAGAACAATTTCAAACTTCCGAAGCTGAGATTGCAGCTGCGGAAGGACTATTCTCTTTATCCGATGATCTAATAGTCACAGATTCAATCCTAGAACTTGCATATGAGGTTAATAGGGAGGATTTTCTCACCCAACCCCTAGCTCAAACATCAGCATTAACTCCAGCTTCCATTTCCACCACTCAACCTGAACTTTCCATTCAAGAAACCCCCAAAGTCTAGCACTTCTGAAGACATCAAAAGAAAGAGGAAGATGACTAAGGAAGAGCTTAAGGAGGAAGATGATAGGATCGGATCTAGTTTGATCAATTAGATTAGAATTTGCAGCGGAATATAACACAAATTAGATTAAATTTAAGCAAGACAAGTATGAATATTCAATCACACTATGACGATTATAGAGAGAGGATTTTTTGCAAATGGAAGATTTTCATTCACGCAAATGCTTTGGTTACAAAACAATTAGGTCAACATTCCTTTTATAAAGAAATGTGACGTCAGCTGATGTCACTTGATAGTGACATCTAACTGATTTATACAAACTACTGAAAGTAAACAAATCTACTGAAGATGTCTACAACAATTGAGGACATCTACACAAAAAGCTAAGTATAAACTACAATTACAACTACTGAAGATATTACATCTAAAGTGTAAGAACTTCAGATGTTTTACAATAATAAAACTACTGAAAACAAACTACAGAAAAGTAAACCATCACAACTACTAAAAAGAACTACTTCAGCTGTTATGACAACTTCTGAGAACTTGGTCTTCAGACTTTGTCTTCAGCCTTTGTCTTCAGACTTTGTCTTCAGCCTTTGTCTTCAGCAGATGTAGATCACTTCAGTTGTTTATGATGTCTATGGGACTTAAAGGTTTTTCTGATCTGGCTCATTGGTTCTTTTGGTCCAACAGAAGAAAGGTTAGAAAAGCTCAAAAGAAAAGGTAGACTTCCAACTGGAAAACTGCTAGCTGCAAGTAGCAAAGCAGCTACAGCCAACTAGGAGGCTGCCAACAATAAAAGAAGGGTGGAAATCATTGACAGACTTGTCAATCTAGGAGCTGTGAGTGTAGATGTACTCCTGCTACCACTAGAGGAGTTAGTTGAGTTGGAAAAGGCAACTTTGCTGCAAAAACAACAAAAAGAAGAAGCAGCAAGGTTGGCTTTAGAGGAAGAAAGGGAGAGGAAAGAAAGAGAGCTGATCAGCAGCTTAGGAGGGAAAGGATAAATTTCCTAACCTCCAGGGATTTCTCTCTAGAAGAACTATCTCCACACAAAAATAATATGATCTTATGGCTCGTCAACAAAGAGCAAGATCAATTGGAGAAAGAGAGAAAGAAAGCTGCCAAGGAAAAGCTAATGTTGAAGAGGAAGAAGGAAGAGGAAGTAGGAGCTGCTAAGAAGATAGGTGAAAAGGCCTGGATGAAAAGCTATCTCCGGGCTCATGGCTTCTCTGGCAGGCAGGTGGGTCCTATGTCTGAAAAGACCCTCCAGCGACATGTCAGTGACATAAAGGCTGACATTAGCATGGGAAAGAGGAAGGAGATGTACAGAAGGGGACAGGGGATGATCTTCAAATCAACTACTCAACCCCAACCTCAAACCCAACCACAACCTGAACCAATTCCTTTTCCATTCCGCATCAACACTAAACCAACCACTGAACCTTACACCCCTGAACCTACACCATCACCCTTACCAACCTCTTCACCTCAACCATCTAAACTACCTATCCTCCAACCCAAAACACTAGCCAGAACCCAAACACTACAACCTACCCAACAACCTCTCAAACCATCCCCTCAGCCTTCTAAACATCTTCCCTTAGAGGAGTTCAAGGTAATCAAGACAAAGCTCATAAACTGCACAACTCTGAGCGTCATCTCATATGAGGAGGATTCAGTCGAATTGACTTATGTTGATGGATCCTCATGTTCCCTCACTAGAGATCAATTTCTTGATCTACCTAGAGGAACATTGGACCAAGCTGCAAATCTCCTTGGCCTCAATTCAGATACTTTGAATGAGGAAGAAAAGAAGCTAAGGAGAAGGCTGGTGACTCTGCTAGATACCAAGAAAGGTGACCGGGTGCCAAGACAACCCCTTGTGCCTAGGAAAAAGATCATCCAGTGGAGGTTCGAAGACTCTTCTCATAACTTTGTTGTCGAGAGAGAGAGTGGAGAGCTCACCAGGCTAAATGCCTCATCTCTGCTACACCTAAGCAGATTTGACATTGCTGAGTTAGTAGAGAAGCCACACTCCAACCCCTCCAACTCTGAAGTAGCTACTCACATCAGAAATTACCTGGGTAGTCTTTATATGGTCGAGCTAACTGCTAGGACCAAGATTGAAGAAGAGTTGAAACTTAGAGAGGAGGAGAAAAGGAAGGGATCAACAACCAAAGGCAAAGCCTTTCTACAAATGGTTGAGGGTCCTGAACTTGAATCCATAGTTAGATGGGAGTATGACTATAACTCTCATCAACTAACTCGTTTCAAGGGGACATAACAAATGGTACATATCATTCAGAGTGATAGACTAGATCTCCTATCCACTAGTGACTTGTACAAGCTTCTCAGCACAACTTCAGGGAAGAACAAGGAAACAGACAAATATCTTCTGTCCCTGGTGTTGAAAGCTTTGAGAAGCAGAAACAAGTGAGGTTTTGGTAGCATCAGCCTAGGGGGAGTTTGTTGGATCTAGAAAGACTGGTGTAACCAAAATCAAATCACTTAGACTATTTTGGTGCAACTAATAAAGGACTTCCGAAGCTAAGTGTGGAACTTCCAAAGGAATAGGAGCTCTTCTGAAGACAAAGTGTAAGATCAACTTCCGAAAGGAAAACTCCAACTTCCGAAGACAAAGTATTCACTTCCGAAGATCAAGACTTAGAGTGAAAGATCAGAAGTTAACTTCCGAAGTATGAAAAAAGACCTCAAGCCTCAGAAGTATAGAAGCCCCTTCCGAAGTATAAGTGGCTTTGGAAGAACTTGTTCTTCCGAAGCCAACTTACCTTCGAAAGACACTATTATTATCCAGTGGACATAAGTATGGTCTCCTTGACACTCCGCTACGAACCTCTGAGATACTGCATGGCGTTTTCTCAAAAGCCATGTAGTTGACCATACTTTATTCCACTGTTTACCTTTATCAGTTAGTACAGTTGCCAACTTTAGTTGATAACAAAAGGTAAGTCATAGACATGTCATGACTACCATATCTTAGATAATACTTTATCTAAGATACCTTAACTATAGCATTGTAGTATATGCTTTAGTCTTAGGTTTCCAGCTGGTATCAAAGTATATCCGGCTATAGGATCTAGTATATATATAGTTTCTCATTGTAACTCATGTTTCATGCTTGTAAGAGTCTTGTAATACTTTGAGTTGAGAAGTAATATATACAAGTGCCTTGAAAATTATTTCCTTGTGTTCTTTGCTACTTTTTATATTATTATAAACTCTTAGAGAGATTCTACTTCATCTGATTTGAGTGTAGTATAAATGAGTTTGAGAGAAATCCAAGTGTTAAGTGACAAAACCCGATCCTACAAAGGTGCTGCAGACCAGTCTTCTCAGTTAAAGTCCTCAAAGAGGAGGAAGAGGATGGCTTGTAAACCAAAGTCAAAGAAGAAGAAGAAGCCTGAATCATCCACCTCTACACCTCAGGCTGAGTCAGATCAACCATAGGGAGTGCATGAAGAGGCAGCCCAATCAACTTCAATCCAAGTGGCTCCTCTTGCAGCTGAGAGACCCATCTTATCCTGGACCTTCACAACTAATCCAGAGAGATGACATGTGATCAGAGATCAAGGCGGTGAAGATGTCTACACATGGCAAGACTTATTCAATCTACCTTTGCATGATCTCTTTGTAATAAGAAGATACTATGAGAGTCTGAGTGATCCTGACCATCTAATGAAGAAGGGCATGGTCATCATCATTACGAGGACTGTCAACAGCTAAAGATCTTCAAATGTTTTGGTAGCATCATCCTAGGGGGAGTTTGTAAGGATTCCTATAAGTCTGATGCAGCCAAAACATCCAAAGTCTCCATGCATGCATGCACTAAAGAACATAAGTGGAAATGCTTCGGAAGTTTTACACCTTGCACTAGAAATATTCTAAGTGTAAAATCTTTCGAAGCCAAGACCAACATCTTCTGAAACTAAAAGTGAAGTCTTCCGAAGCTTCAACGTCAAAGTCTTCCGAAGCCAAAGAGTGAAGACAGATTTCTTTCGAAGACTTTTAGAGACATGCTTTTATCTGATGTACTTTACCATAAAGCTGGACCACCTTTCCGCTGCAACTTTGTTCAGTCAGCAACTTACATGAGTTGGTGAAAAGGTCCATGCTTTTGGTAATTGTACATTGAGGTCTTGAGTCTATGCTTTCTACTTTATGTACTTTTATCCTTTTTGTAATATATTAGGATGTGAGCTATGGCATGTCATAGTCACTTGTCAAAAGGCAATCTGCCTTTTGACTCTACATTTTATTTTGTTGTCTAGTCTTATGTATCCAGCTTCTTTCAAAGTATGGCCGACTGTAGGATGTAGTATATGTATCTCAAGTACTTGTAACTTTCTAAGTATGTTTTGTAACATTTATAATAGAACTTGAGAAGCAATATACTGCATTCTTGAAAACCAAATACTTGTGTTGTTTTGCTATCTTGTTTTATCTCATTCTTACTTGTGTTCTTAGCATCTTTCATATAAGTTAACCAGTTCCCTATTTGATCTGTTAAGTGTTCTAAGTAACTGTCCTCATTGTGTTGTTGTGTTGTAAGTGCCTACCCTTCAAATGGGTCCTGCACTAGGGAATATGCTTACCTTTATAGGCTCATCTACCTTATTTTTTGTAGCATCATCTAAGATTCCAGATGATGCTAGTGGGTAGAGGAAGGCCTATCCAAAGGTTCTTATGGTGCTAAGAGTTCAAGACTTAGGATGATTGATTGCTGAAGGCCAAGGGTCTCTTGATGTGATTCAACCTTGTGTTCAAGATCGATTGCCCTGTCTGCTGATTGCTGAAGAGTTGTAAGTTGTTGCTCTAAGGAAGTAACTCTTACAGCTTGATGTTCCTGAGTTGAGCTTTCACCTCTGTGACTCGTTCTGGCAAATCCTTCAGCAGACAGTTCTCAAACTCAAGAACTATGGCACTGTAAGGTTATATTAGAAAGGCTGATGCAACAAAAGCAACCAAAGAGCTTTCAGCATGCATGCACTGATGTACAAGGTAGAAGTTACTTTGGAAGTTCTACAGTTTTCATAGAAAATATTCTTAGTGTAAATATTCCGAAGCCAAAGACCAAATCTTCCAAAGCCAAGGATGAAGTCTTTCGAAGCTTCAAAGACAAAGTCTTCCGAAGCCAATAAAGTAAAGACTGCTTTCTTCTGAAGATAGAGAAGACATGCTTTCTTTGATCAACATTTGCATAAAGCTGACCCACTTTCCGTTGTACCTCTGAAGACTCACCAACTGTATAAGTTGGTGAAAAGGTCCATGGTTTTGCAACTGTAGATTAAGGTTTACTGTAACTTTCTACTTTGTACATTTTATCCTTTTTGTAATATATTAGAATATGAGCTATGGCATGTCATATTCACAAGTCCAAAGGCAATTTGCCTTTTGACTATAAATTAATCTTGTTTTTAGATTAGTGTTTCCAGCTGCTTTCAAAGTATAGCCGGCTGTTGGATGTAGTATAAAGTACCCCAGGTTGTTGTATTTTATATGATACTTTGTAACACTTTTAATAGAACTTGAGAGCAATATACAACATTCTTGAAAACCATACTTATCGTGTTCTTGTTCTTTTGTTCTGTCTCATTACTTGCTTGTGTTCTTAGTATCTTCTATGCGGACATGGTTCCCTATTTGATCTGTTAAGTGTTCTAACACTCTCCTCATTGTGAGACTGATTGTATTGACCACCCTTAACCGGTCCTGCAATTGGTATCAGAGCGTTTTAGGCTCTTGATTGTACGATCTCACCATCTTAAATCCTCTCAGTTTCATAAATTACTTAACATCTCATATGGAAGCTATCACAAAGGCTGATATGGAAACCAGTACCATGGCAAAGTCTCCACTGATCACTCCAAGATGTGGGGATCTGTTGTCTCTGGACCTCATGTACCATCCACTTCTTCAGTTGTGTTGGTGGTGGCATGATACCAAAGGAAGTGGCTGACAACTCTGAAAAAGACTGGAAGAAGATAGATGTAGATCAGAAAGCCATAACTGCCTTCCATACTGCTCTTCCCAACTCCATATACAGAGGCTTCAAGAAGTGTCAAGGCTGCTAAGCAACTATGGGATGCATTGCAGCATATGTATGAGGGGTCCACCGAAGCAATAGAAAACAAGAAGGACATCTTGAAGTAGCAGTTCGAGAATTTCACCTTCAAAACAGGTGAAACCATGACTCGACAATACTTCAAGTATGTTGAGATTGTGGATACTCTAATGGATGTCGAAGTAACTCTTGAGAACAGGGACATTGTGAGGAAGTTCATGTCCTCTCTTCCTAGACAATGGACACACTATTATGTGGTCATCAAGAGGACTGAGAATCTTAAGACCCTTGCTCTCACTGAGTTGTATAGTATTTTTAGTGGCTACCATAAGGAGATGAACATGCAAAATCCATCTGTTAACTCTAACAATCAGCAGAGTTCAGCCCTTCATAAGGTTGAAAGGGATTGCAGGGAACCACAACATCATCTCATCTACTACCTTGAAAACTCACAAAGGGGTTCATTCATCACCTTCCTAGAGACATCAAGGGAGAGCTACATCTAAGGAAGCCCATTCCAAGAGACAAGCTCATCATAAGCCTTTGTGTCTACTGATGAAAGCACAAACAACTTCCTTTTCACCCTTGAAGATTTGGATTGTATCCATCCAGATGACCTGTAGTACATAGAGATAGTCCAACAGATTGCTTTTCTTACTCGTAGAGCCAAAAAAATTATACAAGAGGATAGGGAGGAAGTTTCCTAGCAATGTATCCAGTGGAAAGTTTGGGCTGGACAAAAGCAAAATAAAGTATTATACTGTAACTAGATGGGACACATTGCTAGGGAGTGTAAGGCACTAAGGACAAATGGTGGCGAAGCACAACCCAGGCAAAACTACACTAAGGGAGCTCCTCACATGAAAATCCCAAGCAGCAAGCTGCATTTGCTGGTGAAGTAGGAGGCTTTGATTGGAGTTTCCAGGTTGAAGATGCATCTCTAAACCAAACACTGATGGCTGATAATGAAGAAGCCAAGGTATTGAAACATCTCTGTACCCTAGAATGCATGCAGGACCGTTAGAGGGTATGCACTTACAACACAACAACACAATGAGGAGAGTTCTTTAGAACACTTAAGAGATCAAATAGGTAACCGGTAACTTTATATGAAAGATGCTAAGAACACAAGTAAATATGTGAGACAGAACAAGATAGCAAACAACACAAGTGTATGGTTTTCAAGAATACTGTATATTGCTTTTCAAGTTTTTTTACAAATGTTACAAAGCATAGATGAAAAGTTACAAGTACTTGAGATACTTATACTACATCCTACAACCGGCCATACTTTGAAGGCTAGCTGGATACATAAGACTAGACAACTACAAAATCAAATGTAGAGTCAAAAGGCAGATTGCCTTTTGACTAGTGATTATGACATGCAATAGCTCACATCCTAATATATTACAAAAAGGACAAAAGTACATAAAGTAGAAAGCTCAGACTCAAGACCTCAATGTACAGTTACCAAAAGCATGGACCTTTTCACCAACTCATGTAAGTTGGTGATTAAACAGAGTTGCAGCGGAAAGGTGGTCCAGCTTTATTGTATAGTACATCAGATTAAAGCATGTTCATAAAAGCAGAAGAAATCTATCTTCACTCTTTGGCTTCGGAAGACTTTTTCTTTGAAGCTTCGGAAGACTTCACTTTTGGCTTCGGAAGATGTTGGTCTTGGCTTCGGAAGATTTTACACTTTGAATATTTTCTAGTGCAAGGTGTAAAACTTCCAAAGCATTTCTACTTATGTGCTTCAGTGCATGCATGGAGAGAGACTTTAGATGTTTTGGCTACATCAGACTTATAGGAATACTTACAAACTCCCCCTAGGCTGATGCTACCAAAACATTTGAAGATCTTCAGCTGTTGATAGTCCTCATGATGATAAAACCATGCCCATCTTCATTAGATGGTCAACATCACTCATACTCTTATAGTATCTTCTCATCTTAAAGAGATCATGCAGAGGTAGGTTGAATAAGTCTTTCCATGTATAGACATCTTCACCACCTTAATCTCTCATCACATTCCATCTTTCTGGATTAGCTGTTAAGGTCCAAGATTAGATGGGTCTCTCAAATGCAAGAGGAGCCACTTGAATTGGAGTTGATTGGGCTCCCTCTTCATGCACTTCCTCAGGTTGATCTGACTTACCTTGAGGTATAGAGGTGGATGATTCAGACTGCCTCTTCTTCTTTGACTTTGGTTTAGAAGCCATCCTCTTCTTCTTCTTTGAAGACTTTAAGTGAGAAGACTGGTCTGCAGCACCTTGTTGATCAGTCTTGTCTTGCTCAGTTGGGTGTTCCTCCCTCATAGGTTTCGAAGGAGAGGGAGTTTGACCCTTCTATGGATCAGAAGATGAAGCTTGCTGAGACTCAGCAGGAGGTCCAGTTTGTGTTGTCTCAGAATGTTCAACCTTAACCTCCACTTCAGGAAGAGCTTGACTTTGAGGGGAGTGTAAGTCAATTACCTCTCCACTTTTGATCTTATGCTTGATTACCCTAATGTGCTCATCCATTATGGATAGAGACATAAGGCCAAGTCTCCTTCTGGAGAATCCATACAGCTTCAAGAAGCTCATCATCCTTTGTCTGTCAGCAGACTTCTTCATACTCTTTTGGATGATGGATCTTGACTTTGTAGCCTCTTCCCTCATCTTTCTCTTTGTTACCTTTTGTTCTTTGAGTACTTGAAGTTCAAGCTGTTTGAGATACTCAAACTCAATGTTCTCAAAGGACAAGGGAAGAAGCGCAGATGCCTGGTAAAGACCTTTGGCACTCAGGTAGTTGATCATATTTTGCCTATCTGTTTCTTTGTCTACCTGAGGTTCTTGTGTAGCTGCCACAGTCTCTTGGATAGGGCTTTCTTGAACTGGGGAGAGAGTAGGAATATGCTTGTACAGTCTTTTCTATCTCTTCTCTTCTTTGATTTGGAGGAGCAGCCTTGCATCCTCTGCTTCCTTCATCTCTCTTGACACTTCCATGTCAGCCAGTTCATTGAGTTCCTCTAAGGGGAGAGATATAATCTAATCAATGTCATAGTTCCTAATTTACAGGTAAGTAATCCTGACTGCCCTCAACTCATCATCTTGAATGTTTGGTCTGGGGGAACCTTGATTGCAGCTTGCATGAAGCCTGAAGACTCTTAGCTTCCTTTTCCTTTGTCTTTCTCCTCCTCCTTAATCTCCACAGGAGTTAGAATCCTTTTCCCATTGTCACCCATAGACCTTTGTGACACATGGTGGAGAGAGCTTTGGCCTTCATTGCTTGGTGTAGCATCAAAGCTCTGGCCAAACAGAGGCTGTGATACACCTTCACCAGCAAGTGTTTCACTAAGGGAATGAATTGCAGAAGTAGTTGTTGGTGTGACAGGGTTTTCCGGCTCTATCACCGGGCTTTCAGTAAAATTTTTCCCTTTGAAGCTAATCTTAGGGTCTGCCTCAACATCCAGTTGACCAATGACATTACCTAATTGTCGTTGTCTCCTTCTTAGGCTGAACTCTTCAGTAATTCTATCTTGAATCTTTTCTGCCAGCCTGCCAGCTTGTCTAGATTGACTTGGGTTGACAAGTGACATGTTGATCAGGTCAAGACCTTGATAGTAGTTCAAGGTCTGAAAGTTGAATACCTCTTGCTGCGCTTGAACTCTTTGAAGAATAAGGGCTCTTCTGTCAGCATCATACCTCCACCCAATGATGTAGTTTGAAGTTCCTTGGGGTGGGGATGACATAGCCCTTGGAATGCCTTCCTCAAAGAAACTCTGAATGAAAGAGTCTAGAGAGTCCACATCAATGTGGACTTGAGGAAGTTGCTCAGTATGCATAATTGCAAGGGAGGATGGTGAGTCCTCAATGTCCATACTCCCTGAAGAACTCCCAGGTTCTGTGATTGCAATGACTTTCTCCCCCTTTTTGGTAGCATCACCCTCTTGCATAGGTGAGCTAGGAGTTAGGTCAATAACATCCACAGGTTCTTGTGTTCTTGGTTGAGCTCTCCTAATAGGTCTTCCAACTAGGGTTTCCATGAGATAAGATATCTCAAGTTGCTAATCATTGACCCTTTTTTGCAGGGTAGTCACCTGAGATTCCAGGTGACAAACTTTAGAGTCTAAATAGGAGCATGTTTTTGACAGTTTTTACACCTTTAGTCTCAAGTTCCCCTTGTCCTCATCAGAAGAATCACCGGGGGATGAGAGAATTGGACCAAAGTCTTCACTCTTACCACCAACTTCAAGTTCTTGGCTGCTGGATTTCCTCTGATCACTGACAGCCTCAGTTGAAGTGTCAATGGGCTATGTTGCCATGGTTGAGGTCTTAATGATGTAATCACTTGCAAAAGTGAGAGCCTCTTCCATATGGATCTTCTGAACAGGTTCAGAAAGGTCCACCTCAGTAATGGGTGACTGATGTGGGCTAGACATAGGAGACTCAGGAGCACTGATCTCTCTTTGAGTAGGGGAAGAGTAGAGAGACTCATGGTACTCACTGAAACCTAAGTCTTTATCAATATAGAATTCAAGGTTAGGAATGGGTTGATTTAAGTCTAAAGGCTGGGTATGGTAACTGTCCCCTGAAGGTTATTCACTTGAGTGTTGAAACTCAAAGTGAAGGCTTAAGGTAGTTGGGCTAGTGAGCTCATCAGGTTGAGCATGAGGAACCTCAGCAGTGATCCTTGAAGAAATGGGAGTGGTTTGCTCCTCAGGAGAAGTGGGAGCTCTAGTATCCACTTCCTCCTATATGGGTGAGTATATGGGGGCCTGCACAAGCTCAATAGCATGAGCAAGGGTTTGTTTGGATTTTCTTTGGTAGGTAAGGGTGATTTGTGGCCTTTTTGGTGGTTGAGAGGTAGAAGGTATGGGTTCAACACTAGCCTGTGTTGCTAGGTTGTCACCTTGAGCAATGAGCTATAACATTTTGGGGACAAGGGATGTTTCTACCCCTAAGAAGCCTGCAGTTGGCTTCTTAATGATTTTAAAGATGTCGGGCTTTATCTGTCTCATTTTAAGAATATTACCAGTTTCCCTCAACTGTGAGCCCAATTCACAGTTGAGAATGTATGGAACATATCTAAGAAACATGTAATACTATAAGGAGTCCAAGTTAGCAAACAAATTTGTGTAAACAAACTGAGAGTACCTGAACTTGACCCCTTGAACCATTCCATGCACTATGAAGGAGAGATCCTCAGGAGTCTGGTCCCACCCTCCATGCTTGTTTGACAAGCTGTGGATAACCACATGGAGCAGATATTTCCACTGAAATGAGACCTTTCCTTTCCTGAAGGTCTTTACAGAGAAATCTTCCTCATAGACCATCTGCACAAAGGAATGATTAACAGCTTCCTTTGGAAAGGACAACTCACCTTCTTCATCATCTAGCTGAAGATGAGTGTTGATGATGGCCGGAGTGATGAAGATTGTCCTCCCCTGCATTGTGGCAGACAATGCCTTCTCCCCATCCATGATGACCTCTTGGCAGGTATTCCAAAATTCAAGCAAATGATCCTCATAGAGAGTAGTATCAATGGTTAGGGAGGTGAAGTAGTTGGATAAAGCCAGAAAACAACAAACCTCTGTGAAACTAGCATCTTTCTAAGAGTTAAACAAAGCAACCCAGTTGTGTTTCCTGTGAAGTTGCATGGAGAAGTCAGAGTTGTTTCTGCGGTTAAGGTTGGCCATTTTAAGAAGCTTAAGGGTGAAGGAAATTGAAGAGCAAAGGCAGTTTGGATGAATTTAGGTTAGATGAATAGTGCAAATGAAGAAGATAGTGAAAGAGGGGGAACCATTAGGTATTTATATGAAAAGGATTTAAGACAAAGTTAATGAAAGAGGATAAACTTTGAAATCCTGATGTCGGTCCCACCTCTGAAAAAGTAGTTTACTTTTGCCCGAAAAGTAGTTATCTTGGAAGTCGAGAAATCTTCCGAAGGTTGTTTTGCTTCGGAAGTTCTGAAAAAAAGCTTCCGAAGGAAAATTGACTTCGGAAGATGTTCCAAAGATTTTTGAGAATTTTGCTTTGGAAGAGATTTATTAGTTTTTATTCTAATAAGAATAAAAACTTCCGAAGGTAAATTGCTTTCAGAAGAAAATTGTTCTTTGGAAACATAGAAGTACTTAAGTTAATTTTAAGCTTCAGAAGATATTTCTTAAATTTCTTCCGAAGGTAAACTGCTGAAGTAGTTATTTGTTTTCTAAGACATAAGTTCCTTCCGAAGATAATTATAAATCTTCCAATGGATAAAAAGATCAAAATTTTCAAAAATCTAAGGAATGTCTTTTAAAATGATTTTTCTTCCAAATAGAACAAGGGCTTATGAAGGTGTTAAAATAGACAACTTAGAACACACAGGTTTTAGAAATAATATGATTAAGTTTTAAGAAAAGCTACTCGAACTTAATCATCATAATAGCTGATACAAGATATTTGAATCTCTGTTCATCAAAGGCTTTGGTGAACAGATCAGCATATTGTTCATTTGTGTTAACTTTGACTAGTTTGATTAATCCCTTTTCAAAGTTATCTCCAATCAAATGATACCTTATATTGATGTGCTTTGTTCTGGAGTGCTGCACAGGATTCTTTGTGATAGAGATAGCACTATTGTTGTCTATGTAGATGGGAGTCTCCTTGAAGTTGAATCCATAGTCCAATATATGATTTTGAGTCCAAAGCACTTGAGCGCAGCAGCTTGGAGCAGCAATGTATTCAGCTTCAGTAGTTGATGCAGACACACAGGATTGTTTCTTGCATTGCCAAGAGACTATCCTTCCACCAAGAAATTAACATCCCCTTGATGTAGACTTTGCAGTCATGTTGCAACCACCATAATGACTATCTGTATAAGCATACAGATTGAAGTCAGAGTTCTTTGGATACCAAAGGCCAATTCATGAAGCATCTTTGAGATATCTTAAAATTCTCTTGACAATGATTAGGTGTGACATCTTGGGGTTGGCTTGATACTTGCACAAATACATGTAGCAAACATGATATCAGGCCTGCTAGCTGTGAGGTACATAAAAGACCCAATCATTGCCCTGTAGAGATGTTCGTCAACACATTCCCCCTCAAGATCAGGTCCAAGGGAGTGATTTCTAGCTATGGGTTTCTTAGCAACCTTACAATCAGTCATGTTGAACCTTTTAAGTATGTCTTGTACATACTTTGACTAACTTATGAAGATGCGATTGTCAACTTGCTTCACTTGAATTCCTAGAAAGAAATTGAGTTCCCCTATGACACTCATTTCAAACCTGTCCTTCTTCAGCTTCTCAAAGTCTTTGAAGAGCTTTGGATTAGTTGACCCAAAGATAATGTCATCTACATATACTTGAACTAGCATTATGTCATTTCCTGTTCCTTTGATGAAGAGAGTTCCATCTATGGTACCCCTTTTGTAGCCATGCTAACAGAGATACTGAGATAGAGTCTCATACTACTTCCTTGGTGCTTGGTGCAGCCCATAAAGAGCTTTATCAAGCCTGCAGACATAATAAGCATGATCAGGATCTGCAAACCTAGGTGGTTGTCTGACATACACCTCTTCATCAATCACCCCATAGAGAAAAGCACACTTGACATCAAGTTGGTATACCTTGAAGTTCTTGGATGCAGCAAAAGCTAGGAATATCCTGACAACTTCAAGCCTTGCTATAGGAGCAAAAACATTTGTGTAGTCAATTCTTCTTCTTGAGTATACCCTTGAACAACTAATCTTGCCTTGTTCTTGATGACAAGTCCTCTATCATCCTTCTTATTCCTGAACACCCATTTAGTTCCTATGGTGGTCTACCCTTAAGGAAGAGGACATAGGTTCCAAACCTTTTGTCTTTTGAATTGAAGTAGCTCCTCTTGCATAGCTTCAACCCAACTTCCATCCTTTAGAGCCTCATCAATCTTCTTTGGCTCTATCTGGGACAAGAAACAGGACTGAAGATAAACATTTGCATCATGGGTTTGTCCTCTTTTTCTTACCCCTGTATCAACATCCCCATTAATGTTGGTGGTAGGGTGAGACTTGTGGATCCTTAGCTGAGGGATCATAGCAAGTTTCTTAGACAGATCTAAATGAAAAAAATTCTGATCTGGCAAAGAGGATTCACCCTCCACATCAGCACACTTATCAAGATTGACTTGATCCAATGAGTGTGTGATATCATTGATGTTTTCTTCAATGGAGTGGTTGTCAGCATCAAGAAATTCTTGATCACTTTCACCATCACCATTTTCTTCAACATTTGAAGCTCCTTCATCTTAGTTTTGTGCCTCTAAGCTGGAATTTGAAGGCACCCTAGAAGTATCAGCAGGATTTGTCATTGATGTGCTGGAAGAAACTTCATTTACAGGATTAGTTACCACTAGAGATGAAGATGTGTAGCACGAAGGTCTTCTTAGCTCAAATCTTGGGTCAGGATCACCTGTAGGTAGTATATCTGTGGGTCCTGAAACATGCTCACAAGATTTGTTAAAACAGTTGGTAACTAAATCAAGATCAAATAGCCAATCTAGACCAGAACATTTCACACTGGGAGTGCGTTCATTGAAGGTCACATTGGCTGACTCCTCAACTACTCTAGTTTTGAGATTGTATACTATATAAGCCTTAGCTTGAGAAGAGTATCCAATAAAGTGTCTATCATCTGACTTCTCAGCAAACTTGGCAATTTGATCTTTGGTATTCAAGATGGTGCAAGGACATCCAAATGACTTGAGAAAACCGATGAAAGGTTTCCTCTTGTGCCAAAGTTCATAAGGAGTCTTACCATGTGTCTTAACTACTAAAACTCTGTTTTGAACATAGCAAGCAATGTTCACTGCCTCTGCCCAGAAGGTGATGGGCAGTTTATAGTCAAACAACATAGTTCTTGCATATTCAATTAGTGTCATGTTTCTCCTATCAGCAACACCAGTTAGCTGAGGAGTCCTGGGAGCACTATATTGCCTTGTAATACCTTTTTTATCACAAAATGTATCAAGGGTTTGGTTCTTGAATTCGGTTTCTTGATCACATCTTATGGTTTTGACCTTGTGATCACATTGATTCTCAATCTTTAAGATGAAATTCTTCAGAATCTCAGGGGTCTCATCCTTAGTTATAAGAAAGAAGACCCAAGTGAATCTTGTAAAGTCATATGTGATCACCAAACAATAAGAAGTCTTTCCTAGACTCATTACACTGGTGGGACCAAAGAGATCCATACGTAATAGGTGTAAGGGAGTAGTGATGGAGTTTATTTTCTTTGGCTTGTGAGATACCTTGTATTGCTTCCCCTTTAGGCATGCAACACAGTGGTCATCACTTGTAAACTCTTTCTTTGGCATTATAGTTACCAAGTCATTTTTAATTAATTTATTAATGTTTTTAAAGTTGACATGGAACATTCTTTTATGCCAGAGGAAAGACTCATCATTATTTGCTTTAGATAGAAAGCATGAAACTTCTCCTGAGGGAGATGTTTCATGCAAATCCATCTTGTACATGTTCCCTTTCCTGGGGGCTCTGAGCAGGATATGCTCATGAGGAATGACAACCCCGGGCCTGGGAACAAAGCACTCATGCTCAGTAAAGAGCATGCTATGACTCTGATCACAAAATTGGGATACACTCAGAAGATTGTACCCAAGCTCCTCGACAACGTTTACCTTCTCAATGCTGAGCTTACCATATGTGACTATACCCCTTCCTGTAATGGAACCCCCTGAATCTCCTCCAAAAGCAACTAGTCCTCCATCATTTCTCTCAAACTTTTGTAGTAGGGACCTATTGCCTGTCATGTGCCTGGAACAGGCATTGTTAATGATCCATACATTTTTGTTTGTCTTGAGTTGTTCCTGCACAAAAGAAATGATTAGTTACATTTGGAAACCCAAGCCTTATTTGTCATGGGCTCATCAAAAGAAGTTGAAGACAATGCAATAGTAATTGATCCTATAGTCATGCTAGGAGGATCATTTGCTGATGTTGATAAAGAACTTTCAGCCACTTGGTCTTTCTTTGTCTTCCACACCAACTTTGGAAGCTTAGACTTGACCTTCAATACTTCGGAAGTTTTGTTGACTTTGGAAGTTTTGATGGACTGGACCTTCGGAAGATCTTGCTTTCATTGCAGCAGGCTTTGGTGCTTTGGAAGTATTCCTTTCTTCCGAGACAAAATTTTCTTCCGAAGGCAAGTTTCCACTTGTATTCTTCTTTATTTTAGAGTTTCCAAAGGAAAAAGATTTTCCTTCTGAAGCTTGCTTCTTCTTCTCCAAACTCTTTGAAGTTTCTTTGTTGGTCATATGGAGAGTACTCTTTGGATTGTAAACACAATCCTTAGCAAGCTGAGAAGTACTCCCAAACATAACACAGTCCATTTTCTTCTTTTTAGGAGTCTTATTTTGTGAACAAGGCTAAACTTGGTCACTTTCCTTCTCCATCTTCATCTTTGCAGATGTTGTGGTAGTTCTTGTGGGGATAGAACTACCTTGGAGCTGGATGGTTCAGGTTGTATAACAGTGGTGCACAACTGATCAGCCTTCTTCTTGATGATGTGATGATTTGGACAAGAACTAGAACTCTTGTTGTTGGAGTTCAAGTTTATGTCCTCAGCCTTATTCACCTCAAATCCTACAGAGATGAAGACTTGTTTCTGTGCAGAGTTGAAGGTGGCCTTGATCTCTTGAGCCTTCTTGAACTTTCTTTTGGCCTTCCTGATCAAGTTCTTTCTCTTGGACTTGGTCATCCCAATAACTTTACTCTCCTCAAAAGGATGGTGACCCTTCTTAGAATGCTCTTCTTCACTCTTCTCTGAGCCATTCTCCACCATCTCCTCTTCATCCTCTTCAGTCATGGGGTCTATGAGGGGAAACTCATCTTCACAAGTTCCACACCTAGGAGATCTTACAGACAAGATTATGTGTGGAGGAGCTATCTCACTAGATCCCAGTCCCTGCTTATTTTGATAACCAACTTTTGCATGCAAGAATGAGGATATTATGTTCTTGAAGGTCTCTTCTTCAAGAACACATATTTCTGCCTTTGCTTTGCGGATCACAAGCTCAGCCTGGCATTCAGTCAACTTAGTTATGAGGTCTTTGATCTGAGTCCTATAGTTTATGTGCACTGTTTAAGAGTTGAAATGGTTTTCTTTAAGTCCTCTATCTTTAGTTTATAGTCATTTTCAGCTCTTTTAAAATCAGCTTTTAAGATATTTAAGGACTCAAGATCAGATCTCATTTCTAAGTTATAGGACCTATATCTATTTACTTTAGCAATACATTCATGTAGATACATGATGTTCCTAGTTTATGTACGTAAATATAAAAGTCTTTCATGTCTTAAATATGTGTAATGTGATGATGAAATGAAATATGTTATATGTCTTGATGCTTAATTGTCTTTGAATATTTCATATTATTAATGTCATATATATAAACATCATATATAGGTTTGAGGTTGTTGTACATAGTTCTTAGTCAATAATGCTTAAGTAATGTGTTCAACTTAGTCGGGTGATTATTCACGCTAATGGACCATACGCATGAATATATCATGCTTATGGACCAGTCGCACGACTGAACCTTTAGTCGTGCGTATGAATCAACCACATGATTCAGTCGCACGGCTAATGGTTCAGTCATACGAATGAAAACTACAAACCTATAAATACCACTTAATTCGTGAAAAAACATAACACTTTGAGAGAGACTTCGAATATTCATAAACCCTAGCTGTCCAGAGCGTCCGAAACAGCCAATCCAACTTCATAGTTCGATCTTGATCGATTCCTACTCATTCTTAACGTTTAGTTCATTGTTATATCGATCGGGTTATCGTTCTCACTGATTGGATCGCCAATTAAATAGGATTCCGCACTATTTTATGTAGTTCACGCACAATCCGTTAGTACTCCGTACGTACACAATCCTAACAAGTGGTATCAATTCTTTGGCTTGTGATCGTTGGATTCGATTAGTTTTGGTGTTAAAAACCTACGTTTTAAATCAAAAGAGTCACTACTTTGCTTCAAAAGGCGTTTTCGACGTTTGCATTCATTAAAGTCTTAGTTTTTCATTATACGGCAGATTCGGGTTCATGGAAAACTCGTAGTTTGCGTCAAAGTGTCAAAATAGTCGATTTTACAGACACAGCAGCCTTCAGCCGCACAATTGGGCCATTCGTACGATTGAACTTAATCGTATACTCCATCCGCATGACTAAACTCAGTCGTATCCCTCATTCGCACGACTGAACAACTCCAGTTGTTTGATTCCAATCGTCTTGTTCATACGCACGACTGAATCCAATCGCACGATTGAATTCATCTGCATCCTTCATTCGCACGAGTGATCCATACTCATAACCCAGTCGCACAAGTGAAACTGTCATGTTCTAAGTTAACCAAGTGTGAAGCAATGGAAGACCAATTTGCTGTATTTACTGCTGGAAAGGACTCCCGCATCCAGAACCTTCTACTTCTGGAGAATGAGATTGGAAATCATAATAAACAGCCAAAGCTGTTAACGTTAGATGAATATCCATAGTGGAAACAGCGGTTTGAAATCTATTTAAATGGAGCTGACCCAAATCTTTGGACATCCATTGAGACGAGTTATACGGTACCAGTCAGTGCTAATGGAGTCAAGTTGATTTTAGGAGGAATGAGTGAAGCTCAGAAGATTCTGTTCAATGCTGAAAAGAAAGTATATGCCTTGTTGACTCAGTCGATACCTAAGGACATCTTTCATTAGTTCTCTGAGAACAAGCATGCTAAAAAGTTATTGGAGGCATTGGAGAAGAGATATGATGGAAACACAACTCTCAAAGCACTGAAGGCTAAAGCTCCCAAAAAGGAATTTGATAATTTCTCTTCGATAGGGAATGAGAGCTTGGATGATATTATTGACAGATTCTATCATCTGATGAGTGAGTTTCACACTCATGGTGTGACAACATCTATGAAAGATAAAGTTTCAAGCTTTGGTGATGGTTTGCCTGATAAATGGGATTCATTTGTGTCTAATCTGAGACAAAAAGACATTCTTGTGATGCTAGACATAAATGATTTCATCTTGAAATTAAGGGAGGAAGAACTGCGAATGAAATACAAGTCAAAGAAAGGATCCTATGTTCAGAATCCTTCACTTTACAACTCAGTTCCGACTCTAGCTGTTTCTGGAGCACCGTTACAAACAGCGTTCGTGTCTAGTTCTTCTGCTCCTTCACAAAACAGTGCTTTAGGAACCAAAACGTCAGGGGCATCTGGAACCCAATACATAGTTCCTGAGGCAAATACTACAAAGTTGAAGACTGAGAATCTCGGTAATGTCATAGTGGAAGTTGCTAAGGAGCACATGGATCTTCTAGCGGCTGTTGTACAATCTTATGATGGTTTAGTTACCGGTAAGATTGGAAATTGTCATCTTGCAGATGAGGATTACGAGCAAGTTGATGAAAATGAGCTAGAAAGAATGGACATAATGTGGGCCTTGTCTAGTGCAGTCAGAAGAGCAAAGAAGTTTGTCAAAAAGACGGGGCAAAATCTAGTTGCCACTAAAGATACGACTTTTGGTTTTGACAAAACCAAAGTCACATGTTTTAACTGTGGTGAAAAAGGGCATTTTAAACATGAATGTGTAAAGCCCAAGAAAACTAGAAATGGAAACCCATTTCCTACATTCAACCGTCAAGACAACGACATGATTGGAACTACTTCTTCAAGTAAAGAGACAAAGGATGTGACTGCTCAAGGTGATGAAGGGCAAGACTGGTCCTTCCGCTTTGTCTCTCCGGTTGAATCAAATATTGCCTTTGTCGATGCACTGGATAATGGATCTGCTAGTGAAGGTGAGATCATAGCTGAGCAAGCGATGTCAGATACCGAAAAAGCTGTGAATGTTGTAAATCACTTGGTTGAGGAAGAGCTCAGAGCAACAAACTCAGAATCTCCAGTCAACGAAGAGTCTGATATAGCTTTGATGGTTGATTCATCTGATTCCTTACAGGTAAGTTCTAAAGACCAATTATTTGAAAAACATGCTTGTACTGAATGTGACAAATTTAGGGAAAGCATTGATCTAAAATTTACAAGGTTATTAGAACACAATGATAATTTAGTAAACGATTTACAACTCTGCACTGAGGCTAAACGTATTCTAATACAAAATGATTGCAGTTTCAAAGAAAAAATAGAACTTTTGGGAAAACAACTAAGGGGAACCGAGGTTGTTGCATTAAATCATGCAAATGACATAAAGTTTTATTTACATTCTTTGGAAGAAACGAAAAAGAAAAAAGCAGTTTTAGAATTCGAAGTTGAATCTTTAAAACAAAAACTGCATAGTTTGGCTAGTTCTTCTCATATAGTTCAAAACTTAGTGAAAGAATGAAATAATGGGGAAGGTCTGGGTTATAAAGTAGTTCCGCCACCACATGCAGTCCTTTTGAACACTAAATGTCACACCCCGGGCCCAGGTAGGGTGGGACGTCACAGACTAGCAACAACATATGGCAGCGGAAACAAACCATTATAAGAGCTCAAAGGAGAGAATATCACATGGCATTAATGTTTGAAAAGATAGCAGGGCTAGAGACACATCAAGCCCCCAAATGAGTTTTACAATCATCCATAAAAATAAAATTGTACTTGTTCAACTAAAAATATAAATTGTTCAATTGTTTCATCAAGGAAATAAGCCAATGCCATGTCACGGGGATAAGTCTAGGTCTTCACAACAGCTAGGATCTCTTCATACATTACCTGAAACATGCTCAAAAGAAAATTGTGTCAACTAAAAAGTTAGTGAATTCAAGTGCTTAAAGTTTAAAAACAAAAGGACTTAACAAATCCTTCATTGATTAAAAGAAAATAATCATTGTTTATCATCGTGGGAAAAATCATAATCAACCCTGCACTCAGTCCCGGTTGGCCTCTTCTAAAGTTGTGTTTTACCGAATATTCCCGAAGGAAGAAACTGAGCCCCAAACCAGTGAACCCTACCTGCCCGGATGGTTCACCATAGAATCTTAACAAAACTTGTTACATGCCACAACGACCCCTTAGGATCTCAGTGGGATAACCTTCCTGGAACGGAAGCCACTGTGTGTGGGGGATTCCCCAAATAGATCTATCCATATAAATCAAGCGGTTCACGAAAGAATTAGTGATTATGATATAAGTATCAGCAGGTAACCACAAATCCCACATAGAATCATCAAATAAAGCACAATCATAGTTCATAAAAATTAGAGCATGTTTCATCCCAAAACAATAGTAAAAAGGGGGATCACTAGAACTCACCTTAGGTTTCCAATCAAAAGTCTCTTGGTGTGCCGGGAAGTGTCACAAGTCTAGCACCCTAACATGTACATATTAAGCAATAAGCTACTGCCCTAAACTCATTCAAAGTGCAACAATGGTGTCAGGGGTTTAGCTATTGAGTAAGACTTTGGTTTCGTGAAGGTTTGTATAAAAAGTTTCCTTTTGTGGCAGGTCAAGGCATCCTCATGAAAATTGGGATTTTCACTTCATTTGGTTAATTATACTAAGAAATTTTGTTGTTCAAGTGTTTATTAGCTTCCTGGAAGTCGGTTATAAGGTTTGGAAATATTTTACAGTTTGGTCCCTCAAGTTTTAAAATTGACAGTTTCTATTCTCAAGTTTAGTTTCTTGCCCTTTTATGTCATTTAAGACCAAAAATCAGATTATTAGAGTCATATTATAATTATTATGGAGTAAGTCTTCAAAACTTTAGTCTACGGGTTTGATTTTAAAAACTGCGCGTTTAACGCTCCCGGTTACGGTAAAAGCCGGATAGTTTTAATAGTAATTTGGAGTTTTCATATATTAAAATCTTGGACCAGTAGGTATTTTCTAAAAGATTTCTTTATAAATTTTTATGTCCTTAAATTGTGCAAATTGGCCTTTTATAGTTAAAAATCTTGTTTTTACGTTTGACCCGTTAATACGCGGTTTTGACCGGGTTTGACCATTTAAAGCTTGTTTAACCGAATTTTTAAATCCTTTAAGTCCTTTATTACTTAACTTACTGAAATCATATGATTTTTATAAATCTTAGTTTTGAACTCTATTTTTATGGATTTTTCTCAAAAACGATGCTCGGTTTGTATCCGTTTTTAGTTAAAACGTCATTTATTTGTGTCTTTGACCATTTAAATTATCCATTGATTCCAGAGTACTTTATTTATCATTTTTGAGCCTGGAATACTTTTAAAGAATGTTAAATTTGTTTTCTTACTATTTTTAAGTCATTTTACCATGTTTTCGGGCCCTGAAAGTGACTAAAAGAGGGTAAATCACAACATGTCCTTTATTCCAGAGATTAAACATTGCTAACACTTCTAACATTCACTAAGACCTACTGTAATTTCAGTCCCAACATGTTGCCTAGTTGATCTATACATCCATATGCTTCAAATATGTAGAAAATGTCATAACCGACAATTACACTTGTGTAAACCATCTTAACTTGAGTTTAAATGTTACCAACACTTCATTTAACTTCATAAACAGATTGTTAAAGTGTCATTAAGTCGTTCATGAGTAGGGTATGGGTCTTGGTTAAAAGGATTTTTCAAACAAATGCTTAAAAAGGTGTTGTTACATGTAGAAAGGAGGGTTTCAAGGTGAAATCCATGTATCAACCGTGAATTTGAGTATGTAGCCTCTTGGAACTTTTAAAAACAGGTTCTTGGGAGTCCATTAAGTCATAAAAATGCAGGTCACAAGTTTGGTTTACAAGAGTTGAAGCTTTCACAAGTTAGATGATACCAAAACACTCAAAATGAGGGTTTTCATGGTGGAAAATCGGTTTCCACCTCAAGAATGACTAACATAACATGAGGTTTACCTTCAAGAACGTTAGGAACTCCTAAAGAACAAGATGATGGTGAGATGTTTCTGCTACAACAAGGAAATACACGGTTCTTAGGTGATAAATGAAGAAAACAAGAGAAATGTCACAAAACCGACAACATGAGCTTACACTCGATGTAACTCACGGTTTAGAAGGTGTTGATGGCCGTGAATGGCTTGAAACTCCTTGGACTTGAATGGAGAAACTCGAACCAAGGCTGGAAAGGTGGAACAAGTACGGTTGTGTGACCAAATCTCGCGAACAAGGCTACTTCTTTGCGGTTTTGCTCTTGGCCGATTGGAACTTGATGTGTTCTTCGAATTTTCTTCACAAGACTTAGAGAGAATTGATTTAGGAGTGTTGTGAGGTGTGTGTGTGTGTGTGTTGGATCAGATGGATTCGAATAAAGGGAGAGAGGGAGAGATGTGCATGAAAGGTGAGTGGGTGTGTGGGGTGGTGGTGAAGAGAGGAGGGGAGTGGTGAGAGGGGCAGCCGATTTGGAGTGTAGTGGGGAGGATTTCTTATTTAATTTTTAATTGTAAATTATTATTATGTAGTGTAATTTTGTAGTATTGGGTATTATGTATTATTTAGTGGATGGTGAATTGAGGTATCTAATGCATGCCCATGCATGCATGGCCGAAAATTATGTATGTGTGAGTGTGTATGTTCACATTTTAATTGCCTTCTCTTGAATTTAATTTTGTAAGGGTGACTAGTTGACATTCCCGGGACACTAATTTTTAAAAAGGTAGAAACCTAAATTAGCTAAAAGTCAATAATAAAAATCACATAAAATCATAATTTACATCAAGTAGTAAGAATTGTTTCCAATTTCATAGTAGGGTTGAATAGTTTCAATTATTAGCACTCATAACATGGTGCAAGTAATCTAGGGTTAGGGTAACAACCTGGAGGTCGGTTGTCACATTCTCCCACCGTTTAGGAAATTTCGTCCCGAAATTTTAACTCTGATTAGAGACTGAACGGGTGGGTCTGAAGAGGTGTGGATAGTTCTTCCTCATTTCATCTTCACGCTCCCAAGTAAATTCAGGTCCTCACTTGGAGTTCCATCTAACCTTAACCTTGGGTATGCGGCTCCGTTGGAGTTGTTTGACCAAATGATCCGTGATCTCCACAGGTTCTTCCCCAAAGTTCAGTTTCTCGCTTATTCTCGCTTCTTTTAATGGTAGTTCCAGGGTTTTGTCTACCATGCTCTTCTTCAAGTTTGACACATGAAAGGTGTCGTGTATGTGACTCAACCCCGGGGGTAGTTTCAACTTATATTGCACTGGGCCAATTCTCGCCATTATTTCGAATGGTCCAATGTATCTTGGGCTTAGTTTTCCTCTCTTTCCGAACCTCACTGTTCCTTTCCACGATGCTACTTTTAGCATCACTCTGTCGCCCACTTGGAACTCTAGAGGTTTCCGCCTCCTGTCAGCATACTTCTTCTGTCGATCTCTGGCTGCTCTCATTCGCTCCTTTATCTTATAGATCTTGTCGATGGTTTCCAACACTATGTCGGGTCCCATCACTTGGCTTTCACCAATCTCATTCCAACTCAAGGATGACCGGCATTTCCTGCCATAAAGGGCCTCATACGGAGCGGCTTTGATACTCGCGTGGTAACTATTGTTATAGGCGAATTCCACCAAAGGAAGATGGTTATCCCTGTTTCCGCCAAAGTCCATCACGCAAGCTCTCAGCTTGTCTTCCATCGTTTGAATAGTTCTTTCGCTCTGTCCGTCGGTCTGAGGGTGGTAAGCCGTGCTAAGATCCAAACGGGTTCCTAAAGCTTTCTGGAACGACTTCCAGAAACGAGAGGTGAAACGGCTATCACGGTCGGAGATGATCGACAGAGGCACTCCATGCCTCGTTACAATCTCGTCGACATAAAGTTGGGCCAGTTTCGTCATGTCGTAGTCTTCTCTAATTGGCAAGAAGTGAGCTGATTTTTTTAATCTATCCACTATTACCCAAATAGCATCGTGACCTTTAAACGTTCTAGGCAACTTGGTAACAAAATCCATCGTAACATTATCCCATTTCCATTCTGGGATTTCAGGTTGCTGTAACGTTCCTGATGGTTTTTGGTTCTCAGCTTTTACCATGGCACAAGTTAAACATTTTCCCACATAAACGGCGATTGATCTCTTGATTCCCGGCCACCAGAAAAGTGTCTTTAAATCCTGGTACATCTTATCACTTCCAGGGTGAATTGAATACCTAGACTTGTGTGCTTTGTCGAGGATTACTTCTCGAATTCCTCCGTGTTTTGGCACCCAAGCCCTTCCACCATATCTATATGTACCATCGTTCCCTATCTCCAATTGCTTTTCCATTCCAGTCAATCCTTCTTCCTTTAGTTTTTCTTCGTTTAATGCCTCGCCTTGAGCTTCCTTCAGTTTGGCTATAAGGTTGGTATACACACTCATCCTTAATGCTCATACTCGAAGAGGTTTCTCTCTTTCCATTCAGCTCAACGCATCCGCCACAACATTGGCCTTACCAGGATGGTAGCGGATCTCGCACTCGTAATCGTTCAATAGCTCGACCCATCTTCTCTGACGCATGTTGAGCATCTTTTGGTCAAGTATATGCTGCAAGCTTCTATGGTCAGTGTAGATGATGCACTTTGTGCCATAAAGGTAGTGCCTCCACATCTTAAGGGCAAACACCACGGCACCCAACTCCAGATCGTGCGTCGTGTAGTTCTTCTCATGATCATTCAGCAGTCTCGATGCGTAAGCAATCACCTTGTTGCGTTGCATCAATACACATCCTAGCCCTTGACGCGAAGCGTCACAATAGACCATGAAGTCTTCTACTCCTTCTGGAAGAGCAAGGACAGATGCACTGCATAACTTCTCCTTAAGCGTTTCAAACGCCTCGTTCTGCTCTCGCTCCCACACAAAGGTTGTGTTCTTCTTCGTTAGTGCGGTCAAAGGTTGCACTATACGCGAGAAGTCCTTTATAAATCTCCGGTAATAGCCAGCCAGTCCTAAGAATTGCCTTATCTCCGTACGAGTTTCAGGAATCTTCCAATTCTTTATGGCTTCAATCTTGGAAGGGTCAACTTGAATCCCATCCTCATTTACCACATGACCTAAGAATTGGATATGGCGCATCCAGAATTCACATTTAGAGAACTTGGCATATAGTTGCTCATTCTTGAGCAATTCAAGAATTAGCCTGAGATGCTTCTCGTGCTCGTCTTTACTCTGGGAATAGATCAGTATGTCGTCGATAAACACGATCACAAACTTGTCGAGGTAAGGGCGGCAAACGCGATTCATGAGGTCCATGAATGCTGCTGGAGCATTATCAGTCCAAAGGGCATGACCAAATACTCATAGTGTCCATACCTAGTTCGGAAGGCGGTTTTGGGTATATCTTCCTCTCTTATCTTCAGTTGGTGGTATCCTGACCTCAAGTCTATTTTGGAGAAATAACTTGCTACTTGCAGTTGATCAAATAGGTCATCTATTCGTGGAAGAGGGTAACGGTTCTTTATGCTCAGCTTATTCAATTCCCTGTAATCAATACACATTCACAGGGTTCCGTCTTTCTTTTTCACGAATAGTACCGGGGCACCCCATGGAGATACACTCGGACGTATAAATCCCTTGTCTAGTAGTTCTTGAATTTGTACCATTAGCTCCTTCATCTCAGGTGGGGCGAGCCGGTACGGTGCCTTGGCTACTGGTGCAGCACCGGGCAACAAGTCTATCTGGAATTCAACTTGCCGATTCGGGGGAAGTCCTGGTAGTTCTTCCGGAAACACCTCTGGGTATTTCGAAACCACGGGAATCTCTTCGATCTTCTTCTCCTTTTGGGCTTTCATCACATATACTATAAAAGCTGGACATCCCTTCTTCAAGCTCTTGGTAGCTTTTAAGTGGGATATCATAGGGTATAGAGTGTTACTCCTTTCACCTTCTACCACTAACACTTCTTCGTCGCCCAACGGTATCTTGAGTAGTCGCTCATCACATACGATTTCGACTTTATGCTTCGCTAACCAGTCCATACCCACAACCACATAAAATCCTCCTAACTTAATGGGCATCAAGTCAATCTTAAACGTATTCCCTTTTAGATTCAGGGGGCAATCCTAATGATTTCGTTAGCTTCTAAAATATTACCGTCAGCTAATTCTACGGTAAATGTATCAGTCAAGGTACACACGTCTAAGTCAATCAATGGCCTAAAAGTACTAGAGATAAAACTAGCAGTCGCTCCAGTATCAAACACTACAGTAGCGGGATGATTGTTTACAAGGAACGTACCGTTGACCACGTCGGGTTCCCTACGAGCACCTACTGGGTCCATAACGAAAGCTCTTTCCTTAGGCTTGTTGTGCTTGGCATCCTTGTCTCTACCCAGCTTAGGACACTTGTTCCACATATGCCCTGGATCTCCACACTCATAGCATTGTTTCCCCGGTGCATAAGTACAGTCTTTAATTAAATGGCCTGTTCTCTTGCACCTAAAACAGGGCATCGGGTTACATTCCCCTTGATGATGTAACTTGCACTTGCTACAGAATGGGCTTGTCCCCGTATACAATCTCCGGTTTTTGCTTCCTTGATCATCACGTCTCACTCCTTCAGAACTCCTTCTACTTGACCCACTACTACTTCCAACCGCTCTTTTCGCTTCAAACCGCTTCCTCTTATCACCAACAAACTTCTTCTTCTCTTCAGCCCTTGCTTGATCGGTCCATCCAGCCCTAATTAGATCATCAGTCAAACTGCTGGTAAGGTCGACAGCAGCTTGCAGGGTTACAGGCTGAGAGGCACGAACCATACCCCTAACTCTTGGGTGTAGTCCCCAGATGAACCGTGCTACACCTTTGGCTTCTGGCGCCACCAAATGTGGCACAAGTCGGGACAGGGCTAAGAAACGATTGATGTATTCAGTGTAGTTGGGTCCTTTCATCTCCAAGCTTAAAAATTCTGTCTCCAGGTTCTCGAGTTGATTGATGGGGCAATATTTGTTGGTCATTAGTTCTCAGAATTCAGTCCAACCCATTCGATTAGCCACGTTTCTTCCGCGGCTCTGAGTAATGGACTTCCACCATTCAAGAGCTGATCCCTTGAGAGATTGTGATGCAAACCTCACCATATGCTCCATCTTGCACTCGCTGATGTCTAAGACAGCTTCCATCTCGTCAATCCACCTGTAAGTCTCTATAGCACCCTCGGTGCCATAGAAGTCCTTGGGTTTACATGCCATGGAGGTCTTATAAGAGCATCCATTCCTTAACGCCTCGGCTTCTTCGTCGTGGCTCTCATCGTTTACCGACCGTTCATTACCAGTAGTGTTATCCCGGTCTGCATTTATCTGTGCAATAATAGTCGGAATGGCGTTAGCCAGTTGCTGAGCTACGAGGTTAGCAATCCTTTCATCACTCTCTTGATTAGTATTTTCCTCGTGGGGAGTCCCTGGTGGTGTAGGTTGGTTTCCAATAGGCCTTGCTTCCTCATGGCGGCCCCTGGTGGCTCCACGTCGACCAAAACGTGTTCCTCTACGAGTCGGCATTCTGATAGTATCACAAACAGATTCGTTTAGCATCTCATAAATTTTGTTTCGGATAGCCTATGCATCATTATCCTATCACACCATGCCTCGGAAGAGGGATCATGGCATGCACATATGTATTTACAACCTACTAAAGAACCTTACAAAGTCCAAATCAAAACATGACATCACAGTCGGGCAACCACTTAGAAAAGGCACAGACAAATTTTAAGGCACAACAAAACATATAGCAATTCAATACAGACAGTTTAATAATTCTAGCATCCCAATAGCAGATTACGATAGTATCATCCAAACAAATAGAATTAGAGTCATGCTCTTACAATTTGGAAGGTGCCATCACCCCCATGATAATAAAATAATAGTATCGAATAAGAATTCAAATAGTTTCCTTCTACTGTCCACAGACAGATAATCCCACTGAGTACTCCAGTTCTCACATCCACTTTCTTTTCAGCCATCCAAACCATCCTGTACCCTTCTTCCTCTACTCCTGCTCCAAACGCTTCACTCCCTGTGTAGCCATCATCGCCTGAAATTAAGCCGACTGAGAAGTTCGAGTGGCGTGCTAAACAGTCAGCTCATGACGGCGAACAGTCCTCAAAATCTCATCCAATGTCGCATCGGAGGGTCCTACATCACTTGCCCGGCGACTCGACTGGGAGTACCTATCACCAGCCAGTACGCTAGGTCCGTCATACATACTATGTCTCGGCGGCATCAGGCGTTCGTCACGAGGGTCAAACAGTGGAGGTACCGATGTCGGAATCCTAACAGGCGGGGGAGGAGGAGGAGGCATCCTAAAGGATACGGAGGATCCTGGCCTAACTCTTTTGCGAGGTCGGGTGACAGTACGCGCACCCCTATTCCCAATAGGTGGGATGGGTGAGAGGGTCGGAGTAGCTACTTGAGGAGAGTGGGATCGCGTTCGGCTTCGGGAAGGTGATATGGAGGAAGAGTCCTCGGAAGCCTCAGTGTCTTCGGACGTGACGGATATCCACCCTGGATGTCCGCATCTCCGGAGGTACGCCTCATACTCCGTCTGGGGCATCTCTCTCCTCAGGTTTTCGATAGGAGCGGTCTCAGTGTCGGGGTGAGCAGGCGCCTTTCCTTTATCAGCCATAGACGTTGTCCCGTAAGAAATACATCATGAGTAATTTGGTTTCTCATAGCTCATGATTTATATAATAGTACTAATAATAGTAGTGATGGCAATAGTATCTGTTATTCCAACATATAGCTGTCTGTTTTGCCCAGATCAATAGTTTCTTCAAGTAGTATCGGATAACATAGTTCATCATAAAAATTATTTAAATCCCCTTTTTAAAAAAAATTAGTTTCAAATCATCAATATAAACCAGAAAAAGTCCAACCATAACCTAAAGATCAGTGATGGAAATTACGCGTCCGGTAAATTCATGATTACGTTGATCAAGTGTAATCATCAATTTACCCAACCCGATCATCCCAACACTTCCCACAAGGACAGTCCTAGGGTATCAGGGTTGTAGCCTAGGGTCTACTATGGCATTCCCGACTTCTCTACAACCTTTGGCTATGATACCAATCTGTCACACCCCGGGCCCAGGTAGGGTGGGACGTCACAGACTAGCAACAACATATGGCAGTGGAAACAAACCATTATAAGAGCTCAAAGGAGAGAATATCACATGGCATTAAAGTTTTGAAAAGATAGCAGGGCTAGAGACACATCAAGCCCCCAAATGAGTTTTACAATCATCCATAAAAATAAAATTGTACTTGTTCAACACAAAATATAAATTGTTCAATTGTTTCATCAAGGAAATAAGCCAATGCCATGTCACGGGGATAAGTCTAGGTCTTCACAACAGCTAGGATCTCTTCATACATTACCAGAAACATGCTCAAAAGAAAATTGTGTCAACTAAAAAGTTGGTGAATTCAAGTGCTTAAAGTTTAAAAACAAAAGAACTTAACAAATCCTTCATTGATTAAAAGAAAATAATCATTGTTTATCATCGTGGGAAAATCATAATCAACCCTGCACTCAGTCCCGGTTGGCCTCTTCTAAAGTTGTGTTTTACTGGATATTCCCGAAGGAAGAAACTGAGCCCCAAACCAGTGAACCCTACCTGCCCGGATGGTTCACCATAGAATCTTAACAAAACTTGTTACATGCCACAACGACCCCTTAGGATCTCAGTGGGGTAAACTTCCTGGAACGGAAGCCACTGTGTGTGTGGGGGATTCCCCAAATAGATCTATCCATATAAATCAAGCGGTTCACGAAAGAATTAATGATTATGATATAAGTATCAGTAGGTAACCACAAATCCCACATAGAATCATAAAATAAAGCACATTCATAGTTCATAAAAAGTAGAGCATGTTTCATCCCAAAACAATAGTAAAAAGGGGGATCACTAGAACTCACCTTAGGTTTCCAATCAAAAGTCTCTTGGTGTGCCGGGAAGTGTCAAAAGTCTAGCACCCTAACATGTACATGTTAAGCAATAAGCTACTGCCCTAAACTCATTCAAAGTGCAACAATGGTGTTATGGGTTTAGCTAGTGAGTAAGGCTTTGGTTTCGTGAAGGTTTGTATAAAAAGTTTCCTTTTATGGCAGGTCAAGGCATCCTCATGAAAATTGGGATTTTCACTTCATTTGGTTAAGTATACTAAGAAATTTTGTTGTTCAAGTGTTTATTAGTTTCCTGGAAGTCGGTTATAAGGTTTGGAAAAATTTTACAGTTTGGTCCCTCAAGTTTCACAATTGACAGTTTCTACCCTCAAGTTTAGTTTCTTGCCCTTTTATGTCATTTAAGACCAAAAATCAGATTATTAGAGTCATATTATAATTATTATGGAGTAAGTGCTTCAAAACTTTAGTCTATGGGTTCGATTTTAAAAACTGCGCGTTTAACGCTCCCGGTTACGGTAAAAGCCGGATAGTTTTAATAGTAATTTGGAGTTTTCATATATTAAAATCTTGGACCAGTAGGTATTTTCTAAAAGATTTCTTTATAAATTTATAAGTCCTTAAATTGTGCAAATTGGCCTTTTATAGTTAAAAATCTTGTTTTTACGTTTGACCCGTTAATACGCGGTTTTGACCGGGTTTGACCATTTAAAGCTTGTTTGACCGAATTTTTAAATCCTTTAAGTCCTTTATTACTTAACTTACTGAAATCATATGATTTTTATAAATCTTAGTTTTGAACTCTATTTTTATGGATTTTTCTCAAAAACGATCCTCGGTTTGTACCCGTTTTTAGTTAAAACGTCATTTATTTGTGTCTTTGACCATTTAAATTATCCATTGACTCCAGAGTACTTTATTTATCATTTTTGAGCCTGGAATACTTTTCAAGAATGTTAAATTTGTATTCTTACTATTTTTAAGTCATTTTACCATGTTTTCGGGCCCCGAAAGTGACTAAAAGAGGGTAAATCACAACATGTCCTTTATTCCAAAGATTAAACATTGTTAACACTTCTAACATTCACTAAAACCTACTGTAATTTCAGTCCCAACATGTTGCCTAGTTGATCTATACATCCATATGCTTCAAATATGTAGAAAATATCATAACCGACAATTACACTTGTGTAAACCATCTTAACTTGAGTTTAAATGTTACCAACACTTCATTTAACTTCATAAACAGATTGTTAAAGTGTCATTAAGTCGTTCATGAGTAGGTTATGGGTCTTGGTTAAAAGGATTTTTCAAACAAATGTTTAAAAAGGTGTTGTTACATGTAGAAAGGAGGGTTTCAAGGTGAAATCCATGTATCAACCGTGAATTTGAGTATGTAGCCTCTTGGAACTTTTAAAAACAGGTTCTTTGGAGTCCATTAAGTCATAAAAATGCAGGTCACAAATTTGGTTTACAAGAGTTGAAGCTTTCACAAGTTAGATGATACCAAAACACTCAAAATGAGGGTTTTCATGGTGGAAAATCGGTTTCCACCTCAAGAATGACTAACATAACATGAGGTTTACCTTCAAGAACGTTAGGAACTCCTAAAGAACAAGATGATGGTGAGATGTTTCTGCTACAACAAGGAAATACACGGTTCTTAGGTGATAAATGAAGAAAACAAGAGAAATGTCACAAAACCGACAACATGAGCTTACACTCGATGTAACTCACGGTTTAGAAGGTGTTGATGGCCGTGAATTGCTTGAAACTCCTTGGACTTGAATGGAGAAACTCGAACCAAGGCTGGAAAGGTGGAACAAGTACGGTTGTGTGACCAAATCTCGCGAACAAGGCCACTTCTTTGCGGTTTTGCTCTTGGCCGATTTGAACTTGATGTGTTCTTCGATTTTTCTTCACAAGACTTAGAGGATATTGATTTAGGAGTGTTGTGAGGTGTGTGTGTGTGTTAGATTAGATGGATTCGAATAAAGGGAGAGAGGGAGAGATATGCATGAAAGGTGAGTGGGTGTGTGGGGTGGTGGTGAAGAGAGGAGGGGAGTGGTGAGAGGGGCGGCCGATTTGGAGTGTAGTGGGGAGGATTTCTTATTTAATTTTTTATTGTAAATTATTATTATGTAGTGTAATTTTGTAGTATTGGGTATTATGTGTTATTTAGTGGATGGTGAATTGAGGTATCTAATGCATGCATGGCCGAAAATTATGTAAGTGTGAGTGTGTATGCTCACATTTTAATTGCCTTCTCTTGAATTTAATTTTGTAAGGGTGACTAGTTGACATTCCCGGGACACTAATTTTTAAAAAGGTAGAAACCTAAATTAGCTAAAAGTCAATAATAAAAATCACATAAAATCATAATTTACATCAAGTAGTAAGAATTATTTCCAATTTCATAGTAGGGTTGAATAGTTTCAATTATTAGCACTCATAACATGGATAATGATGCAAGAAATCTAGGGTTAGGGTAACAACCTGAAGGTCGGTTGTCACACTAAATGTAGACCAATCAATAATAACCCAGTAAAGGATCATGTGGTGTCAACTCCTCTGGTTAGTGATCCCAATTCTATGGGCAAATCTGTGAAAAATATCACTAAACAGAAGGAATCTACTTTGAAATCAAAAGAGAAGATGCCTATTGAAAATTTGGATGATCAAATTGAAAAGGTTAATTTAAGGTCAGGTTCACACACGTCTACTTCTGAACCAAATATGACTAATCCAGTTAACCAAAAACGTGTTACTCATCAAAGTCCAAATAAACTAATAGTTAAAGATATTCAAAATGTTAAAACAATTAATTTTATTAAAGAAGCTGAAACATCTAAGAGAGAAGTTACAAAACCCAACTAGACACATCTCACACCCTTACCAAACTCAACACCACATAAAAATTTTCTTCAATCTGTAGAAGGGAGATCATGCTACATTTGTGGAAAACAAGGACATATCTCTCCTAATTGTCTTTATTATCAGGCGCCCTAAAAGAAAATTGAACTTTATGATGCAAAACCAAGTTTTTCTAAAATGAGATCTAATACTCCACCTAAGAGGATTAGTGAACCTAAAGTTTAAACAATAAGCCATTCGTCTGTTTATCACAAAGAGGCCTTACACAAAACTGGGTTATGGAAGAAAAAATCAAGTAATTTGTCTGATAATGAGAACAAGAAGAAGAAGAATGTGCCATCATCCTCTGAAGGAGAGTGTGTTGAGTTCATGATGTGTGATTCCTCTGGGTCACCCAAGCCAGTTAAGGCTTGGGTCCCAAACCTAAACTAATAAATTCCTTTGAATGTGCACGGTGTCCGCTACAGTGCTATTACAAATACCTGGATTATTGATAATGGGGCGTCCAGGCACATGACCGGGAATTCGTCTCTCCTTTTTAACATCAAACAAATTAAAGGGGGACATTGATCATTCGCTGGGAATAAAAGAGGTTACATCACAACTCAAGGCGAAGTGAGAAATGAGAAAGTGAAGTTTGACAAGGTCAACTACGTTCAACAACTACATAACAACTTGCCTTCAGTCTCCCAGATCTGTGATAAAGGATTCAAAGTTGTGTTTGACAACAAGAAGTGCTACATGTTGAAAAAGGATTATG
Source organism: Flaveria ramosissima (assembly GCA_025215565.1). NCBI lineage: Eukaryota > Viridiplantae > Streptophyta > Magnoliopsida > Asterales > Asteraceae > Flaveria > Flaveria ramosissima. The sequence goes on from CM046038.1 coordinate 38,577,660, forward strand.
TTATCCAGGTGGATAAAGTTCTAATGTCAGCTTCAAGATATAATGATCTGTATGTCTTGGATCTATCAAAAGCCTCCACAAATGAGACCATTGTGCAATGCTTCTTGTTAAAAGCAACTGAGAGGGATTCAATCTCCTGGCATAGGAGAATGAGACACATTAATCCTAGGAAGATGAATCATTTGGTACAGAATGATTTAGTGAATGGAGTAACTGTCAAGAATTTCCAGCTTTCGGATTTTTGGGTAGCATGTAAGAAAGGGAAACAGACCAAGAAGTCTCATAAGGCAAAGAAAGTTAATTCTATCGATATTCCTCTCGAGCTTCTACACATGGATCTGTTTCGACCGGTAAGCACAAAGAGTATTGCTGGAGATCTATACTGCCTTGTAGTAACTGATGATTACTCAACATTTTCTTGGGTGATGTTTCTGATATCCAAATCAGAGACTTTTGAATCATTCAAACATCTAGTAACTACTTTGGAATCACTCTACAAGCTGAAAGTAAGGCAGATCCGATCAAATAATGGAACAGAGTTCAAGAATCAGTGGATGGAGGCATTCTGTCAAGAAAAAGGAATTGTTCATCAAATTTTTTCTACCTACACTCCACAGATGAATGGGGTTGCTGAAAGAAAGAATCGGAGCTTAATAGAGACAGCACGGACAATGTTAGCTGATTCTAAACTATTTTTTAATTCTGGAACGAGGCAGTGGCGAATGCATGCTACACTCTTAGTCGAGTTTTGGTGGTCAAACATCATGATAAAACATGTTATGAATTGCTCCAGCGACGTAAACCCAACTTGGAGTATCTAGAACCATTTGGAGCACCATGCATGTTGTTAAAGAAGACTCAGACTGGGAAGTTTTGTGAGAAGGCCGAAGAAGGTATCTTTCTCGGATACAGTATACCAGACAAGAGAGTTTATAACAACTCAATAGGTCAGGTAGAAGTGTGGTGCAATGTCAATGTCCGAAGATACACCAACCCCCTGCTGGAAAAGGACCTTTCTTCTTCTTTGACTATGATGGATCCTTCAAATCCTTCAATCTACCTCCTTCTTATCCTATGATGTGTTATCTGCTCGAATGATGTACGATGTTCTGAATACTCCTCCATTAGACCCGACATCATCGGTTCAATTAGACGATACTTTTAGCCCTTCAGGGGGAGAGCTTGAAGTAAGTGATCCTTCCTTTGATGATGAGGCAGTTGAGATTGCAAATGCGGAATAGGAGGAACGAGTTCCCTCTAATGAAAGTACACATGCATCTGATCTTGATGCCACTGACACTTCTGAACCTCATACTCCAACCGCCACGGATACTGAACCCGGGATTCAAAATCTGGATACTGAAGTTGCTGTTCCCACCACTCCCGGATCTCGAATTAATATGTATCATCCCCTGGACAACATCATTAGGGATGTTCTATCGGGAGTTCAGACACAAAATCAGCTATACTCAGCTGATTATGCCGCAGTCATGGAAAAAGGTTATCAACACGATGGTGCTTATTGATGTTTTGTGTCTCAATTTGAGCCAAAATATGTAAGTGATGCCTTAAACGGCGAGGCATAGGTTAGTACTATGCAAGAAGAACTCCTTCAATTCAAGAAGTTAGGAGTATGGACTCTTGTGGATAGACCAAAAGGTGCAAAGGTGATTGGCACTAAATGGGTTCTTAAATGTAAGAGAAATGATCAAGGAGTCATAATCAGAAACAAGGCCAGACTAGTCGTTCAAGGATTCAGACAAGTAGAAGGCATTGACTACAATGAAGTGTTTGCACCGGTGGCAAGGATGGAAGCAATTCGTATTTTCTTAGCCTACGCATCCAATATAAAGATTAAAGTTTATCAATTGGATGTGAAAAGTGTTGGATTCTATATGCCCAAGACACATAGAACATTGATGCGGTTAGTATGTCATGATTCAAGTCGGGTTATACCCAATAACAAGCTTTGCAATCACCGACAATTATTCAATTAATGATATGATCATGCAATTAAATAATAACACCAAATTTAGAAAATGGGTTTTCTAAATAAGTTGCATATGAGATGGAACAACTTATTAGGATATTTTGTTCAAGAATATTACTTAGTGTTATTTAAGTTAGTTAGATAACATTAAATAATAAAAGAGTGTATAAGTTATACAATTAAAAGTTAATTGTACAACTTATAAGGGACTAGTTTTATAAAATTGTTTGATTAGTTTTTGGGGGGAAAACCTTTTGGAGACCCATTTTCGGCCGCCCCCCCCCCCCTCTCCTCTGAGAGGTCCTTTTACCTTCTTGTAAACTACACCCTTTTATTACTAGTCCCACACTCAAGACAACTATCTCTTTCATACATGCAAAACACAAGTTAGAAGCTCCTTTTTCTCTCTAAAAACTCTCGAGTTCCAACAGTGTTTGGAGAGGTATTGGACTCATTTTGGTGTTCATCTCCCTAGCAAGAAGAAGTGTTTGCAAGTTAGCTTGGGGTATACAAGCTTGAGGGGTCCTTTCCTTGGAGCCTTGGCCGAGTTATTGAACATCTATCTTCCCTTTTTGGTCGACTATCTAGCTGCTGAAAGGTAGTTTTTTCACAGCTCATTGTAGCTGTGATTTTATGTACATTTACATATGTTCATAGCTTGCTTATTCACATATAATGATCCTTTTGTTTTGGGTTTGTTTTATACATATATATGTCACCATAAGAACATGAAATTTCAGCCTTATAATCATGTTTTAAAATATATATCCGCTGCGTTTTTCAGAAAGTTTAAGAGGTTAAACTTTGGTTTTATGTTCTAACAAACCCTACAATGGCATCTAGAGCCGGTTATGTGGATAGCTTGCTTGTTCTTGTCCTTTAAAATTGTTTTATGGGAGTTTATAATCCTTTTAAGGGCTGCAATATTCTTGTATGTTGAATCCCCAAACTTTCAAGGTTATATTACACATGCTTGTGATTAAATCTTGAAAGATATGTATGTTGATATGCATGTTGTTTGGACAATGTTTAAAACCCGAAATTTCAGTTTATGTTGGCTGAAATTTCGTGGATTTTAGAGGGGATTCATTGTTATTTTTGGATTATATGATGAATGTTTATATTGGTGCATAACCTAGCATTTGGCCTTGTGTTGTTTGGATGATTGCAATGGTTGTATTTGTTTATTCAATGGGGTTGTATATTTATTTATTTGTGCTTTGTTTAAAATGTAATTTATTTATTATTGGGTTGTAATAAATAGATTAGGTGCATTTTCATTTTACTAGATATCTTGTATTAGGACTTTATATCTTGTAATATGAAGACGTATGCGTTGGAAGCACAAAGGAGAAACATGGAGCATTTTGTATGCGGTTTCAAGTGGGAGGCTTTTGGAAGCTTTCTATGTGTTTTGTTATGACCCTTAGGAATGCCTATGGACCACACTTGTGATGGCAAACAAGTGTGAACCACTTTAGATGCTATGGTTATGCACATATGCTATGTTGTTTTGTTTATATTATTATGGTTGATGGCATGTATGTGATATTTGCTTTAACAAACCTTTCTATGATCTTAACAAACTAATTAAATGGTTCTTAATCATTAAAAGGTAATAAAAGGTTATTAAAATGATTTAATGATTTAAAGATTAAAATGGGTTTTAATCAAAGGACCATAGGGTATCTTGTATTTGAAAGCATGCAAATACAAGTACATAGAGTTTTCTAAAACTTAAATTATGAAATCTCTAATATTTTAAAACGAGATCATCACCGTCCTTTTACACAACACTTGAGTCACTTGGGAACTCTTAGTGGGATAAAGGTCACCTAACCATTTTGAGGGAACTTGTGATTTGATGTGAGAATGCTTTATTTGTGGGATAAAAGTCACCTAACCACTTATTTTGGCAAACTCACACGTGGATGTAAGTAGGGTGTCTTGATTTGCAAACCATGTCAAATGGATCACCTACGATGTGGTTTCCAAATGGTGTTGATGGGATTAACATGCCGACTTTACATATGATGTTTAAAGTCGATCCCATACCTCTAAAAGTTGCAAATGGTTGCAACCGTCAATCGTTGACCACCTTATTAATTTAAATCGTGGGATAAAGATCACCTAACCACTATTTAAATGTAATGTTGGATTCTAGATTTTAATATTAAATTGACCTTAAAAGGCATTAATTATTAAAAAATAGCAATATCGAAAATACTAAAATAGATCTTTGTTAAATTTTGTAGATGGCCTCCAATAATGATAATCATGATAACTCATCCGCGTCCGCCCAATCTTTACGAGCGATTCTCCAAAAGGAACGTCTAAATCATAACAATTTTATTGATTGGTATCGAAACTTGAGAATCGTTCTCAAGCAAGAGAAACGATCATACGTTTTAGACGACCCTATCCCCGATCAACCTGCTGAGGATGATGAGGAGGCCTTTAACGATTGGCTGAAGTACACTGAGGACTCTTTCCAAGTGTCTTGTCTCATGCTGGCGAGCATGACTCCGGATCTCCAAAAGGAGTATGAAAATCACGGAGCTTATGACATGATAACCCAGCTGAAGGAAACGTTCCAACAGCAAGAGAGGGTTGAGCGCTTCGAAACTGTTCGAGCACTCCATGCATGTCGTATGGACGACAACCAATCGGTTTCATCTTATGTACTTAAGATGAAAAGCCACATTCACCGCCTCGAAAGGCTTAATTGTCCTGTCTCGAAGGAATTGGCCACGGATTTGATCCTCAATTGCCTTACCAAGAAGTTCGATACATTCATGTTGAACTACAACATGAATGTTTGGGACAAAAGCATTGGTGAGCTTCACTCAATGCTCAAAACGGCCGAGGCGGCCATGGGTAAAACGGTTTTACCCGTTCTCACCATCAATGAAGGTGGGAACAAGAAAAAGCCTCATCCCACACCCAAGGCAAAGGTTGCCAAGGGCAAGGGACCCATATGGGGGAAAGGGAAAGGGGTGGCAAGGGTGCCACCCAAAGCACCGGAGAAGAAGCAAAAGGTTTCTTCCAATGACCCATGCTTCAAGTGTGGGGAGATTGGACATTGGGCAAGGAATATTCCCGTCCATCTCCAAGAGTTGAAAGCAAAGAGGGATGCTAGGCAAACCTCAGGTACAATATACATGATCCATATTGATTTAAACATGACATCCTCTAACACATGGGTATTGGATACCGGATGTGGAACTCACATTTGCAATTTGTTGCAGGGGTTCAAAAGAAATAGTGACTTTAAGAAAGGGGATGTTAGCCTCTACATGGGCAATGGGGCAAAAGTTCAAGTTGAAGCCCGTGGTGACTACATCTTGAAACTTCCAAATGGTTTGGAAGTAATTTTGTATAATGTTTTGTATGCTCCTAGTTTGACTATGAACATTATATCTGTAGCCCTATTAAAACAATTTGGATATGTATTATCATTTATTGGAAATGAAATTCATGTTGATTTGAATGACATGTTCTACTTTAAAGCTATTCCCATTAATGGTATTTATGAATTGGTTCATGAAAATACTTTAAATAGTTCATTGTACCACACTAGCACCAAGAAACTCAAGTTGGATTTGAGTGATACCTATCTTTGGCATTGTCATCTTGGTCATATAAACAAGAAAAGAATTCAAACACTACAAAAGAATGGTCTTTTAAAAACAAGTGAATGTGATTCATTTGATGTGTGTGAGTCTTGTTTACAAGGTGAAATGACTAAGGCACCCTTTAGTGGGACTAATGAAAGGGCAAAAGATTTGTTAGGAATCATACATTCGGATGTATGTGGTCCTTTTAAGCCAATGACTAGGAATGGTGAAAGATACTTCATTACCTTTACCGACGATTATAGTCGCTATGGGTTTGTGTACCTATTAAGACACAAAGATGAAGCTTTTGAAAGGTTCAAGATCTTTCAAAATGAAGTACAAAATCAACTCAACAAGTCGATTAAAGTTCTCCGCACCGATAGAGGAGGTGAATACCTAAGTGATGCTTTTCAAGATCATCTTAGGAGTTGTGGGATTGTCTCACAACTCACTCCACCTGGAACACCACAACATAATGGTGTGTTTGAGAGGAGAAATCGAACCTTATTAGATATGGTCCGATCTATGATGGCTAGAAGCACATTGCCTCTATCATTTTGGGGTTTCGCTTTGCTCTCCGCGGCCCGTATTCTAAATATGGCCCCAACCAAAAAGGTGGAAAGGACACCTTTTGAGATATGGCATGGAAGAGTTCCATCCCTATCATACTTAAGGGTCTGGGGTTGTGAGACTTATGTTAAGACTCCCACGCCAAACAAATTGGAAGTCCGATCCACCAAGTGTATCTTTGTTGGATATCCTAGAGATTCTATGGGATATTATTTCTATGATCCACTGGAACAAAAAGTGTTTGTTGCCAGAAAGGGTGAGTTCTTAGAAGCAAAGTTCCTTATGGAAGGAACTAGCAGTAGAACAGTGAATCTTAAGGAGGATCAAGAACCACATCCCGATGCACGTTTGGTTGAAACTAGCACTCAACATGAGGATGTTGAAGATGATCAAGTGGTTGATCAATACACACAAAACGTTCGTAGATCTGGTAGAATTAGTAATCCACCTGAAAGATATGGATTTTTCTTTGATGGATGCTATGTGGTAGATTCCGATGAACCAACCACCTATCATGATGCAATGTCCAATTTGGATTTTGACAAATGGCTTGAAGCCATGAACGTTGAGATGAAATCCATGTATGACAATCAAGTATGGGACTTGGTTGTACCACCTCTTAACTCCAAAGTAGTTGGAAGTAAGTGGGTTTTCAAGAAGAAAACCGATATGCATGGAAACTTGCATACTTACAAAGCTAGACTTGTAGCAAAGGGTTTCACTCAAACTCAAGGAGTTGATTATGATGAAACCTTCTCACCTGTTGCGATGCTAAAGTCTATAAGGATATTGTTTGCCATAGCTGCTCATTATGATTATGAGATTTGGCAAATGGATGTCAAAACCGCTTTCCTAAATGGATATCTTGAGGAAGACGTCTATATGGTTCAGCCTGAAGGTTTTGTCGATCCAAAACATCCTAATAAAGTATGCAATTTAAAGAAATCAATCTATGGATTGAAACAAGCATCGAGAAGTTGGAATCACCGTTTTGATAAAGAAATAATTAAATTCGGATTCATCAAGAACGCTGATGAAGCTTTTGTATATAAGAAAGCTAGTGGGAGTATCATCACTTTTCTAGTATTATATGTTGATGACATACTACTATTTGGAAATGACATTCCACCCTTGGAAGGTGTAAAAACCTGGCTTGGAAGTTGTTTTTCCATCAAGGATCTTGGTGAGGCCGCCTATATTCTAGGAATAAAGATCTATAGGGATAGATCAAGGCGGTTGATTGGTTTAAATCAAAGTGCATACATTGATAAAATCTTGAAAAGGTTCAAGATGGAGAACTCTAAGAAAGGTACGGTACCTATTCAAAGAGGAACGATATTGAGTACGACTCAATGTCCTAGCTCAAAGGATGAGCAAGATAAAATGAAGGCAATCCCATACACATCTGCTATTGGATCCATCATGTATGCAATGATATGCACTCGGCCGGATGTGTCATGCGCCTTAAGCATGACAAGCCGATACCAGCAAAATCCTAGAAACAGTCATTGGATGGCTGTTAAGAACATACTTAAGTACCTAAGGAGGACAAAAGATATGTTCCTAATCTATGGATCTGGTGATGAGGAACTCGTTGTAAAAGGTTACACGGATGCGAGTTTCCATACCAATTGTGATGATTCACGGTCACAATCGGGATATATTTTCATTCTGAATGGAGGAGCGGTCTCTTGGAAGAGCTCCAAACAGGATGTGGCGGCTCTATCAATTACAGAATCAGAATACGTCGCCGCCTCATTGGCAGCTCAAGAAGCTGCATGGTTGAAGAAATTCATTGCCGATCTAGGGGTTGTCCCTTCCATTTAGGACCCCCTAGAGATCTTTTGTGATACGAGGGTGCGATTGCCCAAATCAAGGAACCTCGTGCTCATCAAAAGACTAGGCACATTGAGCGGAGATTCAACTACATACGAGATGAAGTTGAAAAGGGATAGGTATGTATTCGCAAAGTTCACACGCATCAAAACATTTGGGATCCTCTCACGAAGCTCCTTGAAAAGGCAAAGCATGAAGGTCATACTTGTGCCATGGGACTTCGATATTTTAGTGATTGGATTTGATCTGTAATTTTGTATTTGGATATGTGGAACCTTTTATTATTTGAATAAAATTATTTGGTTATAATATTTCAATTAATGTTCCAATTTAGCATGTCTAATCCATGAGTAAATTGTTTACTCTAAATGTCCGTGAGGGTAAGATTATTATGAACTTGGATTGGTTGATATTCATAAGGATGAATATAGAGCAATGGGTTGCTACCAAGGTTCATAGATATTTGTGGGATACAAATATTGGACTAACCCGCATCTCAAATTTTACTACATGGAATCTTATTGATTGTTCATAAGTAAAGTTGAGTAAAGGCTAATATCATTTGGTATCCTCAGACCTGAGATACATATTGGCTTTTGATATTCACCAAGTGTCATACCTTGATCTGGTTATCCGTCGTTCTAAAATAATGGACAGTACATGAGACTATGTTCAGGTGTGACACAAGGTGATTGTGAGAAACGTATGTAGTCAAGATGGGATTTGTTCCTCTTATTCGTTGAGAGTTAGATGTCTAAGGCCTGGATAAGTTAAATCAACAAGGAATGATCACTCTATGTCCTTGGATTTAACTTGACATCTGTAACAAAAGGATAGATGATTAATTCACCTAAATCATTTCAAGTAGGATACTTGAATGGGATGATGTTATTGAATGGCTATAAGTCATGTGTATTAAGGGTAGTAAACCGTTGTTAGGCGGTATTTACTGCTTGCATCAATCTTCTATGAATCTTGTGCAAGTGGGAGATTATTGGATTCTATATGCCCAAGACACATAGAACATTGATGCAGTTAGTATATCATGATCCAAGTCGGGTTATACCCAATAACAAGCTTTGCAATCACCGACAATTATTCAATTGATGATATGATTATGCAAATAAATAATAACACCAAATTTAGAAAATGGGTTTTCAAAATAAGTTGCATATGAGATGGAACAACTTATTAGGATATTTTGTTCAAGAATATTACTTAGTGTTATTTAAGTTAGTTAGATAACATTAAATAATAAAAGAGTGTATAAGTTATACAATTAAAAGTTAATTGTACAACTTATAAGGGACTAGTTTTATAAAATTGTTTGATTAATTTTTGGGGGGAAAACCTTTTGGAGACCCATTTTCGGCCGCCCCCCCCTCTCCTATGAGAGGTCCTTTTACCTTCTTGTAAACTACACACTTTTATTACTAGTCCCACACTCAAGACAACTATCTCTTTCATACATGCAAAACACAAGTTAGAAGCTCCTTTTTCTCTCTAAAAACTCTCGAGTTCAAGCAGTGTTTGGAGAGGTATTGGACTCATTTTGGTGTTCATCTCCCTAGCAAGAAGAAGTGTTTGCAACTTAGCTTGGGGTATACAAGCTTAAGGGGTCCTTTCCTTGGAGCCTTGGCCGAGTTATTGAACATCTATCTTCCCTTTTTGGTCGACTATCTAGCTGCTGAAAGGAAGTTTTTTCACAGCTCATTGTAGCTGTGATTTTATGTACATTTACATAGGTTCATAGCTTGCTTATTCACATATAATGATCCTTTTGTTTTGGGTTTGTTTTATACATATATATGTCACCATAAGAACATGAAATTTCAGCTTTATAATCATGTTTTAAAATATATATCCGCTGCGTTTTTCAGAAAGTTTAAGAGGTTAAACTTTGGTTTTATGTTCTAACAAACCCCACAAAAAGTGCATTTCTTCATGGTAAAATTCATGATACAGTGTAGTTCAGTCAACCAGAAGGATTTGAGGATCCGTATCATTGGGATAGAGTCTATAAATTAGACAAGGCTCTATACGGGCTTCATCAAGCTCCACGAGCCTGGCATGAGAAACTATCAACTCATCTGCTGAAACATGGTTTCGCAGAGGATCCATTGACTGCACGTTGTTCATCAAAGAGAAAGATGATGATTTACTACTGGTACAGATATATGTGGATGACATCATCTTCGGTTCCAAAAATGAAGCTTTGTGTAAGGAATTCGAATCTGTGATGAAAGCTGAGTTCGAGATGAGTGCTATGGGAGAGATGACGTTCTTTCTTGGATTACAGGTGGATCAGACACCAAAGGGATCTTCCTACATCAGTCCAGATATGTAGGAGATATCCTCAGTCGATTCGACATGGAGAATGCTACGGCTGCTGGAACTCCACTTGCCACGAACCATGACGTGGCACCCGACGAAAATGGTGATCTGGTTGATGCCACCATGTACAGAGGAATGATCGGATCTCTAACGTACCTCACAGCCTCTCGTCCTGATATTATGTATTCCACGTGTCTCTGTTCTAGATAAAAGGCTAAACCAAAAGTATATCATCTAATTGGGGGGTTAAAAGAACCTTTTGTTATCTTAAGGGTACTCCAACACTCGGGTTATGGTATCCTCATGATGATAACTTTGAGCTTATAGCGTATAGTGACTCGGATTATAGTGGTTGCAACATGAATTACAAGTCAACATCAGCGGGATGTCAGTTCTTTGGAAGATGGTTAGTCACCTGGCAGTGTAAGAAGCAGACATTTGTTGCTCTGTCAACATGTGAAGCTGAATATGTTGCTGCTGCAAGCTGTTGCTCCCAAATCATTTGGATTCATCAGCAAATGCGAGACTACAGTTTGAAATTTTCTAACACCCCTATCTTTGTTGATAATTCTGCTGCAATTGCTATTACTAAAAATCCAGTCCAATACCCAAAAACTAAACACATCGGTATTAAATATCACTTTATATGTGACTGTTTTGAAAAGAAATTAATCGATGTTGTTAAAATTAATAGGGATTTTTAACGCGCCGACCTTTACACTAAAGCGTTTGACAAACTTCGGTTTTTATATCTGTTGGAGGTCAATGGCGTGAAAAAGAAAAGTGTTGTGATTCCAGAAGAGTCTTGTTCATAGTCCGCCATATTTCTTTTATTTTTAATTTTATTTTCCTGTCTTTAAAAATCCAAAAACACAAAAAAAATTTGATTTTAGAATTTTAGGCGGAGAATAGTTTAGTTAGTTTTAGTTATAGTTTCAGTACTTTATTACTTAAAAAAACAAGGGCGGGCAAATTAGCTGAAAGTTAAGAAATTAAATCTGTGAGATTGATTCAATAATTATGGAAAATGATAGTACACAGGGAACTAATTATTTGGGACTTCAAAAGGACTTGAATGATTAACATGCTATATTCAAATTACAAGTCTGAGAAGTCTAAGCAAAATAGAGGAAAAATGATAGTACACTAGTCTGCTACTGAGGTAACATAAAGAAAGTAGACCTAGAGGTTGCTAGTTCATTATATGATGTGTCGGTAGATTCAACACAATAGACGAGTAGACTTCATTGGTGAATCAAATTCAAACTAAGTTGTTAAACTTGTTATGGGTTCTCATCTTATCCCTGGTTAACACAATCAACGCATTTTCAATAAGGGGTGACGAGCAAAATAAACGCCACAAATGTGTGCGAATGACCATAAAAAATGAGCAAAGCACATGGAAAAAAATGTTAAGCACAATCAAGCTAATGACTAATGTTGTTGATGCGTTATGTGCAAAAGAAATAAAGGTGCTCTAACAACAAGATAGGTTGTGTGCCTCTCTACTGTGCGATAGCACTTACCTGAGGATAAGCACTACCTAAATATTCTAGAATTCATTGTTGTTTGCGCCTCTCTGTTGTACGATGGCACTGACCTGAGGCTTGGCATCTCTATGAAAGCTCTTAGAATAGTTTCTTCTTGTAAAATACCCGTAGACCGCTCAAAAATCTCCTGAAGAATGTTGATTACCATATAAGTGTGGGATCCACAAATGCTTGTTGAAATAATATAACCTAACTCATCAGCAATGTGAGTCAAAATCTGTGTATGGATTTATGTGGACAAACATACTGACAATCATCGTGACTGCAACTCTCGACTGTCAAAATCAATGTGTGCATCTTATAGCTCTAGTATGATTTCCTACAAGTGCTATTGACTCTCAAACAAATAAGAATCTAGTATTCACATAGACCCAAAAGGGTCCCAAATAATTGTGATATACCTGTATGATTCCATATGAATATCTCCAGAAATGATTAAAATAACATGAAGTTGTTCTGTTCAGGAGGAAAAATCGGTGAATGGATTTTAAAAGGTTTTAATCCACCTCAAACCAAAAACACAAAATTACGTTTTGTCTCTTTTTGTGTTATTTCAAATTGTTTCTATGTTTTTGTTATTTACTTTACGTAGATGTCGGACTATGTAACTAGATGAACACTGTGAATCACAAGCTAAAAGGATCACGCCTGAGGTGATCAAATGTTTTCAAATTAAAAGGATCATGTCTGAGGTGAGCAAATGGTTTCATATTAAAAGGATCATGTCTGAGGTGATCAAATGTTTTCAAACTAAAAGGATCACGTCTGAGGTGATCAAATGGTTTCAAATTAAAAGGATCATGTCTGAGGTGATCAAATGTTTTCAAATTAAAAGGATCATGTCTGAGGTGATTAAATGATTTTCAGTTAAAAATAAAAGGTCATGTATGAGATGATTGTTGTTCATAATGTTATATATAAAAAGTTAGATTCTGAGTGTACGGAAATGTATGAGGTCAAACTCATAAGTATGAGTCAATCGCACGATTGAATCATAAATATGAACCAATCGCACAATTGAATCATAAGTATGAGCCAATCGTACGTATGACCCACAAGTATGAATAAGTCACACGATTGGACTATGAGTATGGAAACAATCATGTGACTGGATTATAAGACTGAACCACTCATACGACTGGATGAAGGAGTATGAGCCAGTCGCACGACTTAACACCAATCGCTCGAATGAAGCATGGGTATGGGTCCAGTCGCACGACTGAAATTTAAAACAGTATAAATAAAGGGTTAAGTCGGTCGTAACCCTTACCACCCTTCAAAATTCTCTAAAACCGCCCATACACCCATACTTCGCCAAATTTTAGATCATTGTGATTACTCTCCACCTGTGATACTAATGCGTTTCCTACTCATCTACAGGTACTGTGCAACTGAAATCGACCCAAATGAAGGGTTTAATCGAACCCTAAATGACCTATTAAATGGACATTAATGGTGGTTTAAACAATACTAAGGGTTATTTCGAGTCTCTGCAGTCCAAATGAATCTAAACACGAAGTGTATGGTCACGTCTTGACAAAGATGCAAGTCTATGGTGTAAAACAGTGAGATATACGAATGGACATGCTGATGAACTTCAGTCGCCAAACTGAGCCAGACGCATGATTCAATCGCACGAGTGAATCATGCGTGTGAGTCCAGTCGCATGACTGACACAACCGCATGGCTCCGACACGATTGAGCTCAGTCGCAGGCTCAATCGTACGACTGAACTCAATCGTATGACTGAACTAGTCGTATGGTTCAGTCGCACGATTGAATCAATTGATCAAAATCATTCAAAATTCAACTATTAACTCTTTCAACCAATCTAATGTATCTATTTCTTGTGTTGTTAGGACCTGGTATTTGAACGAAATACCTAGTGATTAGCGTGTTAAACCAACTCAAATAGTGCGGAATCCTATTTGATTGGCGATCCAATCAGTGAGAACACACGAAGAATCAATCAATAATTGAATCTAACGTTAGAAGTCGATTAGGAATCGATCTAATGTGTTCTGTGAACTTGGAGAACGATTTGGGAGGTCTCTGGACGGCTAGGGTACGTCTGGAATTGTAATGGGATGAATCCTTACGTTTTTCCACGAATTGGGTCTATTTATAGGTTAGTGTTGTTCAATCGTGCGACTGGGCCATAAGTATGGTTCAGTCGTGCGATTGAACCATGCGGTTGATTCATCCGCACGACTGAGTGTTCAGTCGTGCGATTGAGCCAATCTCATGTATCAATCATACGACTGATCCAGTCTCCTGGTTCAGTCGTGCGATTGAGTCAATCGTATGAAGTTATTCATGCGTGTGGTCCATTCGCATGGGCCATTCGCATGAGAACTTCATTAAGTTAAGTTTGAAAGTTTTAATTAATATAACATAATGTGTAACCATTCAAACAATCATAAACCCAATCAATTCAATCACGACTCATTAATGAAATATTAAACATCACAAGTAACAAACAATTCATGTCATTTCATTAATCAATACAAATTACATCATAATCAGACAGACAAGATTCATTACATTACAAATCATGATCTAGGGACATACATGTATCAACATGTGTTACAACAATATGGTTGAAAGATGGATGATGACCACCAAGCACAACATTTGTGCTCATCTCGATGCTACTTCCAGGAACGTTTCTGAGTTCACTGGAATTATTGCCTTCCTACGCAGATCGAGAATCTACAAGGCCATCTCTGCTTCTTGCACCCCATAACGATCTATACAACAAGACTTCTGGGAAGGTGCCTCGGTTGACAAGTCCGTTGAGCCTCATTGTATTAGGAGCTCTATCTTCGGGCGGGAGATTGAGATCACATAAGACGACCTGAGGAGGGTTTTGGATCTTGGTGATGATGGTGCCTACCCAACCAAGCTGCATCCCCTGACTGTTCGGGGATGCTTTCTAAGGATAAAGTACACTGGGGACATCAATGCAGGTGTGCTCAACAAGAGCAAGATGTGCCCCCAGTTCAAGTACTTGGCTCATGTTATCCTAAAGTGCATAGCTTCAAGGCGAGGAGGATTTTATGACTTGTCAGACCAAATCCAGAACGCATTCGTTGCACTAATACTGAACCACCCATTCAGTTTCTCTCGCATGCTATTCTCTTATCTGATCGAGAACTTTGAAGCCAAAGGCAAGGAAGGCTTCTGTATGTATCCACGTTTCTTACAGATGATCATAGATGAGAAGCTTCCTATGCTGCCTAAAGAGAAAGATGATGTTGTGGTGCGTGAGGTGATGGATGATACCACCTTGTGCAGGATGAAAGTATACCGGGGGAAGCAGGTGAAGCCCCCGGTCAGGAGATTGTTTGGGCATCTAGCCAATGAAGACTATATGGCGCCTGCTCGCAAGAAATGGCGTCACAATGATAGTGATGCCGACGTTGAGCCTATTGTGGTACCCACCAATGAAGACGACGACGATGATGACGATCAGGATGACAGTCAAGGTGGTGGAGATACAAGTCCTAGACAATTAAGGGCCACTGACACTTCTACTATGTCTCCACCATCTCCACATGGTACTTCTTCTGCTCCAGGTGGATTTGAGCAGGCGGCTATCGACCGTGACTTTCTGTTAGATGAAGAAGAAGAGTCAGATGATGAGCCTCTTGTTAGGAACGTCGGTAGCCGGGTTGTGGCTACCGAGAAAGGGAAAGAGACGGTTGGTGGACGCCTAGCGGGTACTACAGGTGATGATCCTGATGTCACTGATCCCACTTACGCACCTGACCTGCCTATCAGCTTACAGGGAGCTCCTATTGCCAAAGGTTCAAGGAAGAAAAGGATGGCCAAACCCCTCGGCAAAAAGAGTAAGAGACCATGGTTCACATTGATCACATCTTCCACCACCACTGCCATAACCACTGCCACAACCACTACCACTACCACCACAACACCCACTCCCACCACTACAGCCACTAATACTCTCTCTACCACTTATATACCTACCTCCACCTCACCTACGATACCCAACACAACTCCACCACAACCCACTTCCATACCTATTCCCATCTTAACCACATCCACCACTACATCCACTATTTCCCAAGCCGGAACATCCACCCACTTCCCACCTACATCGGGCTCCAATCTACCCACTATCGGGTTAGAGGAACAGCTGGCAAGCCTAAACCACATTGTGCTAAAGCTGATCGCAACTTATGATTTGAGAGCTTCTCAGATAAACAAGCTGATGGCGGTAAATACAGCCCAAGCCAAGCAAATAGCTCAGCTCAGTGAGAAGAATGCACTTTATGAGAGAGCTTAGGCCAAGCTCACCATGCACTAAAGAGTCAAAATGAGTTGATGATGGCATCGGTGAAAATGATTGAAGGACTGGAGAAAAAGAACAAGAAGATTATGCTAAGGCTGAAGGGATCTAAGGGTGAGCCCTTAAAGATCAAAGGTGATGGTGATGATGGTGGAGATGAAGATGATGATGATGATGATTCGTCTAATGATGAATCAGAAGAAGATGATGATGAGGAGGAAGCGGGAGGAAGTGGAAAGGGAAAAGAAGTGATGGTGATGAGGATGATCAAGATGGTGATGCATTTGCATCAACCTCAAATCCATCAGCAAAGGAAAGGCGCACCAAGCGAAATCAGGATCCAAGAGCCTTGTCCTCAGCTCCTCAAGCTGAAGAGACACCCGATTCAGGCAAAAGTAATGATTAGATGTTCATGTATTTGAAACTTTTGTACTTGAATTATGTATTACATTAATGTAGTTAATGATTATTTATGTTTAAATGTCTTGATTAATGATTTATGTGTGATGTGTTGAATGTTTAATCAAACAGATGAATCTCAACAGCCAGATGACTATGATGTCATACCCCTTCAGCAAGTCAAGACTCAGCTCACTATGATTCTGGATTTGCAAGGGATTGTAAGAAGGTCTGTTAGCTATACCCCTGAAGAAGGAGAGATCATCCATGATCTGATAGATGACAGCTAGCTGATATGTTCAGATTAAGTCCAGATGAAATTGTTAAAGATGCTCTAGAAGTTGATGTCTTAAGTGATGAGGAGCTACATGATGTGGATGAAATAGAGATTAAAGATGTCATAGCTGACCACTATCCTGAATACACTGACCCTGAGGGCAATGTTATCCCCAACTTGGGTGAAACTTTTGGTAGTGATACCTTTGATAAGCTAGAGGAGATGGAGAAAGAAAAAGAGAAGGATGAAAGTAACGCCCAAGCTTCAGATGCAAATGTTGATATTAAGAAAGCTGAATGGGCAGCTTGTTTTGCTGAAATGAAAGCCCAACGCGCACCTCCAAAGCAAGATGCCTACACCAAACTTTACAGAGTCAAGAGACATCAGAAAGTGTCAGGCAAGATTATAGCGTGGGCATATTTTGAAGATTTAGAAGTCTATGCTGTTAAAAGGGAGAAAAGGATTGAATACTTCAGATATCCACATGATCTGAAGACACTTCCTGGTTTTGAGCTCAACCGATTGGCATGCTTAGACCTTTTGTATGCCAACCCGAGGAAGATGTCGCGATGGTTTGAGACAGCTCTAGAGAAAGAATACCATACCAGATGGGTCAACTTTAAGCCTCAACAACCTAAACGTTTTTTTTCAAAAGACTGAAGTTGATCCTGGAAGACCTAAAGTAGTGCTGAAGTGGAGTCCCCCACGTACAATGTCTAAGATTTCTCTAAGGGAGTTGCCTCAGGACTTCACTCCACACTTCAAATGGTGGTATTATGATTGGAGGATGGGAGAAGCGGTCATAGTGTTGAACAAAGATGGAAAGATTGAGACTATCAGGGTATTTGACCCAATGTGGCTTACCGACTTATCTGCAGAAGATGTCTACACTCTATACAAGTGGCCACTGTTCTATGACACGCAAGATATTGTACAAGCTCTATAGTTTCAACATGTTATACGACTCTGCTTTGCATTCGAGATACACACAGGAGTCACAAGAGAAGAGAAATACAAGAAATTTCAAGAGCATGTGAAGAATGGTAGACAATAGGGTAAACTGGGTCCAAGGGGGAGTTTGTAGATAAATGATGTTCCTAGTTTATGTACTTAAATATAAAATTCTTTCATGTCTTATATATGTGTAATGTGATGATGAAATGAAATATGTTATATGACTTGATGCTTAATTGTCCTTGAATATTTCATATTATTAATGTCATATCTATAAACATTATATATAGGTTTGATGTTGTTGTACATAGTTCTTAGTCAATAATGATTAAGTAATGTGTTCAACTTAGTCGGGTGATTATTCATGCTAATGGACCATACTTATGGACCATACCATGAATATATCATGCTTATGGACGAGTCGCACGACTGAACCAGGAGACTGATTCAGACGTATGATTGAGACATAAGATTGACTCAGTCGCACGACTGAACCTTCAGTCGTGCGTATGAATCAACCACATGATTTTGTCGCACGACTGAACCATGCTGATGGTTCAGTCGTACGAATGAAAACTACAAACCTATAAATACCACTTAATTCATGAAAAAACATAACACTTTGAGAGAGACTTCGAATATTCATAAACCCTAGCAGTCCAGAGCGTCCTAAACAGCCAATCGAACTTTATAGTTCGATCTTGATCGATTCCTACTCATTCTTAATGTTTAGTTCATTGTTATATTGATCGGGTTATCATTCTCACTAATTGGAATGCCAATCAAATAGGATTCCACACTATTTGATCTGGTTCACGCAGAATCCGTTAGTACTCCGTACGTACACGGTCCTAACAAGTCTTGGAATCATACCACCACCAAAGAGCAATTTGAAGGGCTGTCATGGCTTTCTGATCAATTTCTATTCTTTTTCTGTCCTCTTTAGAATAATTAGCCACAGCCTTTGGAATCATACCACCACCAGTAGCATAAGTGGTGCTTGGTATGTACGGTCCTTGAACAACAGATTCCTACATCCTGGAGTCTTGAGACTTGATAAAGCCTTTGATTCTTTGACACCAAGTATCAAAGTCTTCAGGAGTGATCAGTAGAGACTTTGTCATAGTTCCAGTTTCCATATTAGCTTTAGTAATAGCTGCCATTTGAGTT
The DNA here is from genome assembly GCA_025215565.1 of Flaveria ramosissima. Taxonomy (NCBI): domain Eukaryota; kingdom Viridiplantae; phylum Streptophyta; class Magnoliopsida; order Asterales; family Asteraceae; genus Flaveria; species Flaveria ramosissima. The sequence continues at coordinate 38,596,669 of CM046038.1, forward strand.
GTTAAGTATTTTGTATGTGTGAGGGATCTTAAGATGGTGAAATCTTATATCAAGAGCTTGGAAAGCTTTGATACCAAATGCAGGATTGTTAGAGGGTATGCACTAACAACACAACAACACAATAAGGAGAGTTCTTTATAACACTCAACATATCAAATAGGTAACTGGTAACTTTATATGAAAGATGCTAAGAACACAAGTAAATATGTGACACAGAACAAGATAGCAAACAACACAAGTGTATGGTTTTCATGAATGATGTATATTTCTTCTCAAGTTCTTTTACAAATGTTACAAAGCATAGATGGAAAGTTACAAGTACTTGAGATACTTTATACTATATCCTACAACCGGCCATACTCAGAAGGCCAGCTGGATACATAAGACTAGACAACTACAAAACCAAATGTAGAGTCAAAAGAAAAATTGCCTTTTGACTAAGGACTACGACATGCCATAGCTCACATCCTACTATATTACAAAAAGGACAAAAGTACATAACGTAAAAGCTCAGACTCAAGACCTCTGTTGGTCCATGTGATCGAAATATAGTGCTAATGATATGAAGAATCGTTTAATATCCAACAATATGCTAAACAACAATAATGGAGAGGATTGAACACAATGCTAACTCATTCATAATAAGACTATGATGAATGACAATCAATAACAAAAAGCACAAGGATAATTCTGTATATTAACTGCTTGAAATGGTGACTTGCAACAAAGATAATCGATTAGGGTTTTGCAAGCTTACCCAACAATGAAAATTAACATGAGTATATATAGCAGTCTTAGTTTCGCAGACAGTTTCGCTGACAGCTAAACTGTCCTGCCAAAACTATAGTTTCGCCCGGCAAAACATTAAATTCACCAGGTAAACAAAACAGCAAACTGTGAGCGAACTTATAGTTTCGCTCACAGTTTCGCTAGACTGCTAATATACATAAATCTAAGTACATACAAAAGGAAACTAACAAAAGACCTATTACAAGTAAAGTAAACAATCTAAACTAAGGTGAGTCCAACCTATGCATGATCTTTAATACTCCCCCTAGGTTGGATCTCATTGTCTTCACTCATCTTGATTTATCTTGTCAGCTCTAGTTTCCTCTGCTGCATTTGATTTGTCTTCGTTCCTCCTGCAAAAACTTCCTCAGAAGCTTCAGCACATGATTCTCCATGGTCTCTTCCTGCTTCACTAGCTCCTTCAAAATGACCACTAGCCCTCTTAAATTGCTTGGTCAAATCTTGAACATCCATGTTAAGGTCATCTTGAGCCCTTACCCTTTTAACTTCATCAGATCACTCACTGACTCACTCCTCTAATCTTGTTGGCAACATTCATAAACAGACTAGCTTCTTTCCGAGTTTCTTCTCCAGCCCCAGCCTTTATGTGATTCTCACATAACACCAATAGATCTTCATCACAGAAACTAAACAACTCCATAGGATCAAAGACCTTAAACTCTTTGCCATTCTTTACCCTAATCACAGCTTCTCCAGTGTTGTTATCATAAAACCATTTCTCGAAATCCTGTAATTGTCGGGGAAGGGGATCAGCCAATCTCACTCTGTTCACTGTCTTTGGTAATCGGTTTTGATCAACAAGCATCTTTTGCATACCTTCTATCACTTCATCCTTTTGCTTTTCTCTGATTTCTTGGTTTGTAAGTTTGGTCTTGATCATACTAAGTTCATTTTCCAAGGAAGTATTCAGATTGCGAATCATGTCTACATCAAGGTTTCCTCTTTCCACTCTTCTTTCGGTGAATCCTTCATGTCTCTGTTTGGATCGTCTCTCAGGTTCAGCATTATCGGCTTTCTTCTTCGACCTTCTTTCTTTTTCTACTCTTATTTCTTCAGCTTCTTCAGCAATGCCTTCCTCAAAGTCATTATCTTTCTCCTTGGCATATCTTTTTCTTTTCTTTGTGGCTTCAGTTTGTTGTACCCTAGTTTCTTCAGCCCTTTTGTTTTCTGATTCATCCACCCGTTTAATATAGCTCCATCGCTCTGGAGGATACATATTTTCCCAAAGATGGGTGATCTTTCCATTGAAATCATGGCGAATGGCACAGTAATCAGCAAAAATGCGAGGATTCATTTGTACCAGCCTCTTTATCTCTCCATGTTTTTGGCACATTAGGTATAAGATCGTCAAATATCATCTGAAGAAAACGAGGATATAGCAGCCATTTGTCTTTCTTCAAGGCCATCACGTTCTCAGCCATGCAAGCAAAATTTAGTTTGGCAATGTTGGCCTTCTATCCTTTACAACATAACACCACTGAAAAGGAAATTCATTTGGTCAATTTTTTTCTCTCTCTAGTTTCTCTCTCTAGGAATAGGTGCTCTGGGCGATTTTGGCGATTCTGTGGGTTCTGGCCTTCTCCTTCCCGATTTGGCTGTTCCAATCGGTTGTTTGTCACTCAATTAATTCTTCTAAATTTTGATTATCTTATGGATCATAATCCATCGATTTATTCCACTCCTACTTCAAATTTGAGCCCTCCTGAACCTCCCGATAGGGGGCGACCGGGGCGCTCGGCTGAAATTGTGCACTCTAGGTCCAATGCGATTGATGATTCCACCATGGCTGATCCTGGTGGAGATGTTATCATTCAAGAAGCTGCAATTAATCATCAATATCTTACTTCGAAGGCTTCCCTGTTGGGAAGTATGAATGTCGCGAAGAATATTCAAAGTGGAGCTTCTTCAATTGTTCCTGATGACTCTAGCCCTGCTAGACTTACTCGGGCGGCTCGTAAGCGGATGCAGAAGGTCCTTACAACTGAAGATGTCATTCCAATAAAGCACAATCGGCGATCAAGTACCCCGGCTATGCATAGTGCCAATCGGAAAGTTCATCATCTCATGGAACCGGAGGTTTTGGTGGCTGTGAACACATCTGCTGGCCCGGTAAATGTTTCCCCTCGTGTTAAACAAATTGCATTAGCTTTATGTTCCAAGAATAGAAGGATTGGAAGTCCTGCTTCCCCTCCTGTGAACCCTGTTGTTGTTTCCCATGTTCTTGAGGCTGCTATATCGAAGTCTCCTGAGTCTGTGTAACACCCCGAAAAGTCGAAACGAGTCATTAAAGATAATGGGCTTAAATAATGGGTATTTAATAAAAGAAGGAAATGGGTTATGGGCCAAATTGGGTTTATGGACAAGAGCCTAAGTGATTAAGGCCCATAATCAGCCCTTAACCCACCCAAATCAGCTCCATCTCCATCATTACAACCCTAGCCACCAAAATTCGTAGAGAGAGAAAGTAGAGAGAGAAAGTGGAGAAAACTCAAGATTTGAAGCTTCTAAGGTGAAGAGATTGAAGATCTGGGTGTTGGAGCATCAAGATCTAAGAAAGAAGCAACAAATCCAGGTAAGAATCGACCTCTAAATCCTTCTGTAGATCAAACCCGGATTCTAGGGTTTTGGGTTTTGAAAAGTTGCAAAGAATCGCATAAAGGTCACATTTTTACGTATGAAAACATGTATAAAGCTTAGATTTAGCCTCATGGATGATAAACTAAGAGATTGGACGTAAAAAGTTATGATTTTGGGTTAAAAACGGTCTGGTCCGTAATTTTTATGCGATCTGCGAAACTATGTGTTCATCCAGCGAATTTGCATATTCAACCAGCGAAACTGTGGATCTTCCTGCGAAACTATTGTTTCGCAGGTAGTTTCGCAGATATGTTTTTCCAACGAAAGTTGGGCGAAACTGGCAGCAAAGCTGGCAGCGAAGATGCCAGCGAAACTGTCAGCGAAGGTGCTAGCGAAACTAGCAGCGAAACTGCTGGTGAAACTAGCAGCGAAACTGTTGGCGAACCTAGCTGCGAAATTGCTGATCTTGCAGCGAAATTAGCAGCGAATTTAGGCAGAAATTAACCTCTATAAGTGTTAGCTATTCTGCAGGCTGTGTAGAGTGATCCTAGCCTAGAAGTTATTCGTGGTATCCAGGTGAGTTCTAGATCCCCTATTTACAAGTTTTCCATGTTTTGGGGCTATTATGCATACTAAAAATACGTTTTTAAATGACCAAGATTTTACAAGTTTTCCAGCCAGGGGCGTTGCCCCTTGGACCCCACTAGGGGCTGCTGCCCCTAGGACCCCGCTGTCAGGGGCTGCCGCCCCCGAACCCCCACTGTCTCGCGGCGGATCGGTTATGTTTTATGATGATTTTACTTGGCATGTTGTGTACTTAATAAGTTAAGTATTATATATACTAAAGTGGAAGATGATGTTAATGAAAAGCGAAACTTAATGAATGTTACCCCCGGGCCCGTATGATGATGAAAAGTCTTGCAAGCACTATGATAGACTTCACTTATGTGAGTCTGATGTATGATGATGGATCTGTATTCATGAGCAGGCTATGTGCCTTGCAGTGTGGATCAACTGTCGGGGGTTAGCTACCGTTTTCATGTGTACCGACAGGGATTGGCATTTGTTGTCGATCAACATGGAGCTCTTGCTTTGTGCAATCTCGTCTATGATGAAAGTGAAAGATAATGAAAGATAATGAATGAATGAAAGAAAATGAACATGCTTATTATGATGCATGTAATGTTATATACTATGTGGTATGCATGGTCATTATATGAAGGATAAAGTATATATTTTCTTATAATTTTTAAAACTAGAACTCGCTCAGCGAAGCTGACTTTTATGCATAATAGTTGGCAGGTAAGTGCTGATGCTGAGGATGGCACACGGAGCTACTTGGGGAGCTATGGATGGCATTCCTACTTATGAAATCTTTATTGTAATTTAAGAACAATTAGCATGTTTTGTTTGAAATTAAAGGACAAATGTATGAGTACAATATGGTTTCTATGTTTTAAATGAATGTCTAATTATTTCCGCTGCAATGTTTTATTATTAAACTGATTTTATGCTATGATTAACCAACTGTGAGGTATCCCGGGAACGGGGCCTTACAGTCTGGGATGGGATTTGGTGGTAGTTTGGATGGAATTGATCTTGTTTTCAATCCTGGTGTTATTGATAATGGTCTTGGGAGTTCAGTTAATCCGTCTAGAAAGGATAACAGGGAGTTTTCTGCTCCTGGTAAGGGTATATCTAACTTGGGCAATAATGAGAGTATTTTTTCTAAGGTTGTAGAACCAGAAGTTGTTTTTTCTGCTTCTAAGGAGTTTGTGGGAGGACAAACTAAAGGGACGAATTCATATGTGGGGGCTGTTAAGGGTAACCAGAATGTGAGTAAAAAGATTGAGTTGCACTATGTTCCTCCTGTAATCTTGCCTAATGGGGATAGAATTGTGAAATTGAAGAAAGAACAGTTAGCTCATACAATTGCTGCTCAATCCCTTACTTTGTATGGGTACACTATAGGCTCTAAGCTTTCTTATGGGGTTGTGAATTATCATTTAATGCGAATGTGGAAGATGTATGGAATTATTGATGTTGCTTCAAATAGTTCTGGGTTCTTTTTCATCAGATTTGCTAATGAAGAGGGGCTAAGTAAAGTTTTCGAGTATGGAACTTGGCTGATCAATGGGGTGCCTTTATGTGTGAAGAGGTGGGAGGTGAACCTTAAGTTGATAAAACAAGAGCCTAAAAGAATTCTTGTGTGGGCTTCTATTATTGATCTTCCTTTGGAATTTTGGAGTGAGGAGTGCTTAAGTCCAATTATTAGTTGTATTGGTGAACCTATCATGTTAGATCAAATGACAAATGACAGGTGTGCAAATAATAAGGGTAGAGCTGGGTTTGCTAGATTTTTAGTTGAAGTTAAAGCTGAATCTGAGCAGTTGGAATTTGTTAAAATTCATTATCCTTCTGTTGGTAAGATGCAGGGTAAAAGTATTTCCCTGAAGGTTGACTATCAGTGGAAGCCTCCTCGGTGTTCACATTGTTGTGTGTTTGGTCACACTTTTGAGAAGTGTAGTGGTAGGCCTTTGTCTGAAGCTGAGAATGATAGAGTGGAGATCGAGAGAGCTAATAATAATGGGTTGGGGAGGGATGTTAGTGGTGAGGTGGATGATGGGTTTCAAGTTGTGGGTAAAAAGAACAAGGTGATAAAGAAGGTTTTGGATAAAATTGGTTCTGATAATGCTAGAGGTAATAATGGTCAGTTGGAGGGTAAAGTTCCCTATATGAGAACAAGTGTGTTTAATAGATTGGGGGGTTATTATGGTCCAAAAAATTGTGGTGGTCCGAATAGTACTAGCAATATCAAAAGTAAAGGAATGGGTTATGGTGGGAATAATAATGGCCAGGGGAGTTCAGGTAGGAATGTTGGAAGCAGGGGTAACCAAGGGCAGTATTCAGGTCCTAAGAATGGTCAAAAGAATGGTGGTATGAAGTATATTCCAAAAAAGTATGCTATGCCTGATGTTTCTAAGATGAATTTTAAAGTAAGTACTGCTCATGTGGGTAAAGGTGATAATGGAAAGATTACTGAACAGGAGATTGAAGGGGAGAAGAATGCAGTGGGAGGTATTAATAATAGTAAGAATGTTGCTACTAGTGGATTAGCTAATAAGGAATTATTTAACAAGTTTGATGTTTTGAGAGAGAGTGGGTTGGTTGAAGATGATGAGGTGGAGGATATTAATGAGGATTTTGATGAGAAGACTGGATTGTATTCAGATCAAAGGGATGAGGTTTAGGAATACATAGATAAAAGAGAGCTACCTACAATAGGTATTCTTGATGGTTGGACTGAAATGCAAAAAAAGTTCTTTTATTGGCAGTGTGATGTTCATCTATTTAGCAGCAAATGGTAGAGGATCCTCATTGTGTGGAGCTTAGAAATCAAGAGGCTATTGTTTTAAAACTTTACAATGAGGCTCTTGTTGATGAGGAGTTGTTCTTGAAGCAGAAAGCCAAGGTGGAATGGTTAAATGAAGGGGATAAGAACTCTACTTATTTTCACAAGGTGGTGAATGGAAATATCAATAGGAGAAGAATTGAGAGCATTGCTGATGCTGAGGGCCAAATGTATTATGGGCAGCAAATTGGTGATAAGTTTGCTGATTATTTTAAAGGGATTTTTGGTAGCAGTAAGAATGTGCAGAAAGTTGCAAATGTTCATAGTTTGTTCACTAAGAAGCTAACTAAAAAAGATGCTGATGATATGGTGGTTAAAGTAACTAATGAGGAGGTGAAAAAGGCTTTGTTTGACATTGATGATAATAAGGCTGCTGGTCCTGATGGCTTTTCTTCAAAGTTTTTTAAGGCTTCTTGGACTGTTGTGGGGGAAGATATATGTGCTGCTGTCCAAGAATTTTTTGAGAATGGAAAGTTGTTAAAAGAATTGAATGCTACTGTTATTGCTCTTGTGCCTAAGGGTGTGAATGCTCAACAAGTTTCTGAATTTAGACCCATCTCTTGCTGCAATGTTTTATATAAATGTATCAGTAAAATTCTTGTTAACCGGCTGCAAGGTCATCTTAGTAAGATTGTTGATCAGAATCAGAGTGCCTTTATCCCTAAAAGACAAATTAGTGATAATATTTTGCTAACTTAGGAGTTAATGAGGGGGTATCATAGGGATAGGGGTGAAGCTAGAGTGGCTTTCAAGGTTGACATCAAAAAAGCTTATGATTCTGTGGAGTGGGTTTTTTTGAGGGAATGCCTGATTCATTTTGGGTTTCATCAATGTATGGTTCATTGGATTATGGAGTGTATTTCAACCCCTTCTTTTTGTATTGCTGTAAATGGGGATCTTCATGGTTATTTTGAAGGAAAAAGAGGTCTAAGGCAGGGAGATCCCTTATCTCCATATTTGTTCACTTTAGTGATGGAAGTTTTTAATCTGATTGTTCAAAGGAAAGTGGCTGAAAAGAGAGATTTTTCTTATCATTGGCTTTGTAAGGAGCTGAAAATTACTCATTTATGCTTTGTTGATGATCTGATCATGTTTGCTCATGGTGATGTGTCTTCTGTGAGGTGTTTAAAGGAGGCTTTGGATGAATTCAGTGCTGTCTCTGGTCTTTATCCAAATTTTTCAAAGAGTATGACTTTTTTTGGTAATGTTCCTGTGGAGGTTCAGGGTGAAACTAATTCCATATTAAAATTCCAAGTGGGGTCTTTGCCAATTAAATATTTAGGGGTTCCTCTGCTATCTTCCAGGCTATATCATAAGGATTGTGAAGTTCTGATTGACAAGGTAAAAAAGAAGATTATGGATTGGAAAAATAAGTCTCTATCCTTTGCAGGAAGACTTCAACTTATGTCTTCTGTTTTGAATTCTTTACAAGTTTATTGGCCTTCTGTGTTTATTCTTCCGAAGTCTGTGTCTAAGGAAATTGGGAAGCTTCTTAGAGGATTCTTATGGAATCAGGGTGATTTGCAAAGGGGAAAAGCTAAGGTTAAGTGGGCTGATTTATGTGTCCCTAAATGGCAAGGAGGGTTGGGCATTAGGGATCTATATACTTGGAATGTTGCCCTTATTACTAAGCATATATGGAATATTGTTACACAGAAGGAGTCTCTATGGGTTAAGTGGATTCATACTCATAAGTTGAAAGGTAGAAGTTTATGGGAGGTTCCTGTAAACGATGGGGCTAACTGTTGGAGTTGGAGGAAGATGCTGTAGTGTAGACACCTAGTCAGGGAGTTTATGGTCTCAAGACTTGGTGATGGGAAAAATACATATGTTTGGTTTGATATGTGGCATGAGTTAAGTCCTTTGGGTGACTTTATTACTAATAAGGAGTTGTATGAGGCAAGGGTTGGTAGAAATGCCAAGGTGGCTGATATCATAATCAATGGAAATTGGAATTGGCCTGCTGAATGGAGTTCTTTATTCCCGGGGCTTGTTAATTCTGAGGTCCCTTCTCTTATTGAGGGAAAGCAAGATAGGTTGGGCTGGAAATCTAAAGAAAATAAAATTGTGCCATTTTGTAGTAAAGCTGTTTTTTGTGACTTGAGTGGCTCCAGGGTGGAAGTGAATTGGTGCAAACTGGTTTGGTATTCTCAATGTATACCAAGATTTTCCTTTATCCTTTGGCTGGCCACTAAGAAGAAACTAAAGACTCAAGATATCATTGGAAAGTGGGAAATCATGAATAAAGTCAAGTTAAGGTGTGTGTTTTGCAAGTTGCAAGCTGATTCTCATGATCACCTATTTTTTGAATGTCCCTATCAAAAGAAAGTATGGCAGATAGTTAAACCTAAAGCCAAGCTGTTTCACTATCCTGACAATTGGAATGGAGTGATGGACTATTTTGTTAATAATCCATCTAATAAATCTATATGGAGTGTTATCCGGAGATTAGTTTTGGGAGCTACTGTTTATTTCATTTGGCAAGAAAGAAATATGAGAACTTTTCAAGATAAACAAAGAAATGTTGAGGACCTTGTTAAAATTATTTGTGAAAATATTAGATTGAAGTTAATGGGTTTGAAAATGAGAAGATCTATATTCACTATTGAAGCTTCTGTGATTTGGGGCTGTAAATTGGATGAGGTGCAAAGCTATGATGCTGGCTGTTTTGGAGAGATTTGAAATTTTTGGGTGGCCTGATGATTGGTATTGGGTTGATGGTGTGGTGGTAGTGCTGGTTATAAATTTCAGAGAATCTTATTCTAGGAGGCTAAATGAGTTAGAGATTATGATTGACCTGATGAATTTCCTTATAAATATTCACTCTTATATCCTTTTTATGAGTGGGGAGGGGGTCTGGGTTGGGTGTGTGATTCTGATGGTGAGGTTTTTGGGTGCTGGTGGGGATGGGTTGGGATATTCTTGGTATATTTTATTTGTTCTGAGTGTTGAGTGTAGATGGGGTGAGGTAGGTAGGGTCATTTGGGTCTTGGTTGGGTTTTTTGTATCAATTATCTCTGTGATACTGTATTGTTTTCATGGAAGTTAGCTGCTGTTTTTTGGATGCTCATTATCCAGTTATGCTGGGGTCATGGGGATCAAGTTAAAGTTGTTGCTATTACTAATGGAAAGTGCTCAAGGATTGCAAAATGGATGTTGATTTGCTTAGGAATTATGAAGTGGAATGTGTGGCTGCTGCTGATTTGGGGGATAAGGCTGTTATATATATGGATACTGCATGTTTGGGTATCCTTGATGCTGTTCAAAATGATGCTGCTTTTGGATTTTATGCTGCTGTCCATTGAGATGATGCTGCTTGAAATTATGATGCTGTCCAAAATGATGCTGTTGGCTGAAGTTTTGCTGCTGGACAGAAAGATTGCTAGGCTGATATGGAGTCTCATGGGTCCCTTTATGATGATGCATTGGATGATAAAGAGTGGTGGAATTCTTGACAAATGGTGTTTTGATTTAGCTATGAGTGAGATCATTCTGGTGACTTGTATAGGCCCAAATTTATGGTGCCTTGGGGATTTCGGAAGAAGTTCTATGGATTCAATTTTGGATACTTGGTTTGTGCTTAGTGTCCATTCCATTAGGCCTTTTCCATCCGAATTGGGCCTCTTTATTGGCCTTGGTTTTTATTTTGAGTTTTGTTGCCATTGTTGGGCTTTGATTATATTGCTCTTGATAGGCTATGATTGTGTTGCCACTGTTTGGCTTGCTATGTTCTCATTTAGTAGGGCCTAGCTTTATTTTGTTGGGCTTGGTGGTTTTCTAGTTTTGGGGTTTGTCCAATTCTAGCCATTAGCTCATTTTTATTGTATTCTTTTATTTTATTTTATTAATAAAGTTTACCGGGGTAGTGATCCCCTTTACCCGAAAAAAAAACATAACACCATTTCCTTCTTCAAATCAATGTTTAGACCGTCTGATCCACCTTTACGGTGATCAAGACACATGATAAAAACATGAGCAATATACCTCCACTCCTTAGACACAAATGACTTCTTGATCTCCTTGCGAGAACGAAAGGCTGGTCCCTCATATCCCATGCTTCTGAAGGCCTGGAATACCTCGGAATCTGTCATGGTGACTTCATCTCCAGAATCCTTGTCTAGTCTCAATATCCTCGAGACAGTCTCACCAGTAATCCTTTGTGAATTTCCTCGTGTGTCATACTCTGCAGATTGGCAGAAGTCTCTGATATGAAGATCATAAATGGTAGTCGTATGAGATATGGCATGGGCTATCGGTGATCTTTGTAGCCATCTGATACAATATCTGAATCCAGCAGGCTTTGGATGTGTATCATCCAAAATAGCAGTAATATTGTTCCGCTCATCAAACTTTAGGTTAGCCATGAGATCCTGAAGAAGAGATCAGATAAGTTGAATAAGAAATTAAGGAATTAAGAAAAGAATAAAAGAAAAATAAATAAAAAATAGATTCGCTGACAGTTTCGGCAGGCGAAAATCTAGTTTCGCTAACTAAAACATATCAATTTCGCTGACCAAGAAAGATAGTTTCAACCAGGCGAAACTGTACAAACTTATGTTCAAATCCGGCGAAACTGAAACTAGGTCGGCGAATTTGTTAGGTTCGCATGGACGGCATAACCTCACAGTTTCACTGAAAAGTGAAGAACTTTCGTTCAGTTTCGCAGGATAATCAGTAGTTTCGCTGGATGAACAGCGAAGACACCGAAGAGTCATAATTAAATCACCGTAGAATGAGTTGATATTAACATGATTAAAAGAAATTCCAGTGATCGAAACTCACAGGCGAACAGAGAGCAAACAAAACAACTAATCAACACTATGAAAACATGAATCTACGAAAAAGTTTCGGAAAAACCTAAAAAAGCCGTAAGATACGAAAGAGCGAAAGAGTGAGGAGATAATTTCGCAAAATGACTTAAATAGCCTATAGTTTCGCAAATAGCGAAACTATAGATTCGCTTGACGAATTTACAATTTCGTCAAAAGAAACTGCAATTTCGCCAAGAGATATACAAAACCAAAAATAATGACAGAGCCAAGCGAAACTGCAATTTCGTCTAGCGAAACAAGGAGCGAAAGTATAGTTTCGCCTTTTTTTTATAATTAACTTCAACTACTGAGATCTAAATCAATCAGAGATCACATCCTCTAGATATACATTAACACAAAGATGATTTTAATCATCGACCGGCAATGAGATCATACTAATAGCTAGATCTGATCACAATCTGCAAAGGAACTGTTGAAATTCTTGAACAGATCAATAACGATTGCTGATATATTTGTCCACTTAAACCCATGCCTTATCCTTTTTCAATAAACAGCTTATGATTTGTTAAGGTTCAATTAGATGCTTTATAATGTTAGGTCCCCACAATCAATTGGCAAAAACCCTCACCCAACCTCAGGATTTCTTGAATTTTGTAACGATCTTTACAAAGCAAGGCTTGTGCATTAGTGTGCAAGTGATTAGTGACAGAATATTTCATTCTGTGATTAATTCATCGTTTAGTTGATTTGACACAACATAGACCAAAATGGTGAGAGCTCCAGGTCTATACTCACGTATAACAAAGGAGATGACCATTTAATCATGTGTTGGTGAGAGCTCCAGGTCAGTACTATCAAACAGCAGAGGAGATCATCACTCCAGGTCAGTACTTTCGTACAGCAGAGGAGATTAGCACAAACACAAGACACATAAATACACCAGACATGGCCCAAAGATATGGCTTATATGATCATGATGGGTGAAAGATCCATTCTCAATCCAATTTTTGTCGGGACTTAGTTTTTGTGCAGGCCAAAACGATTGCGTAAATCCAGACGTCCTTAAGCATGATGTTTTAATTTAAATCATATTGCTGCTGTATACTTTATTCTTCAGGCTGAGCCTACCAAGCATATCGTTAAAGAATCTGTTTGATTCTCTTGACTTTAAAATTTTTTTTTTAAAAAAAAGATGTGAAACAGAGACCAGCATCAGTTACTATCATTTCTCATTTTAGCACCAGTCATGCATAAAGGAACATATCCAGAAAATATAAAATCATTTCTCGTCATTTCAAATTCAGAACTCAGGTTATTAAGTTACTCCTTCAAAATTTTATTTTCAAAGGATATAAAATTTAATCTTATATATATATATATATATATATATATTATATATATATATATATATATATATGTATATATAATATATATATATATATATATATATAATATATATATATATATATATATATATATATATATATATATATATATATATTATTTTTATTAATAATTTTTAAGAAGGTTTAAAAGGATATTAACCTGAGCAAAGAGATCAATTCATAAAAACGGGGTTTATCAAAAGTTTTTGTGAAAAGATCAGCCTTTTGATGTTTGTGTCAATGGGTATTATATCGATGAAACCCTTTTGTTGAGCATCACGAATTGCATGAATCCGTGTTTCGATATGCTTGGTTTGGGAATGATGAATAGGATTTTTTGCAATCCCAATGGCTGCTTCGTTGTTGCAAAATAATGACGTGTGGAGAAAATTAATTCCGTAGTCAATCATTTGGTGTTGTATCCAAAGAACTTGAGAACAACAGCTAGAGGCAGCAATGTATTCTGCTTCTCCTATAGAAAGAAAGACAGTGGTCTGTTTCTTGCTCTGCCAGGACACCAAACTATTTTCCAGGTATCAACACCCTTCGGACACTGATTTTCTGTTTAACCTGCAACCATTGGAATCACTATCAGAATAAGCATGTAAATCAAAATTCCCTCCATATGGATACCATAGCCCTAAACGGGATGAGCCTTTGAGATAACGAAATATTCTCTTGACAGCTTTCTCATGAGATTCTTTTGGGGCAGACTGATGTCGACCACAGTATCCAACAGCAAAAGTGATATCAGGACGACTTGCTGTAAGATACATGAGGAAACTGATCATGGATCTATAGAGATGAGGATCAACTGGTTTCTCGTTCTCGTCTGGAGTGAGACAAGTCTGAGCAGTAAATGGAGTCATCTCAGGAGAGGCGTCATCCATCTTGAATTTCTTCAAGATATCTTTAATATACTTCTCCTGATGAATAAGAATTCCTTCTTGCTTTTGTTCAACTTGTAAACCAAGAAAGAAGCACATTTCTCCCATCATACTCATTTCAAACCTTTGACGCATCACTTCTCCAAACTCCGTACATAATAGAGAATTGGTAGATCCACAAATAATATCATCAACGTAAATCGATGGTACCGAGAGAGAAACCATTGCTTAAAAAATACTGTGTGAGGGTCTCATACCAGATCCTAGGTGCTTGATGAAGACTATACAGAGACTTGTCAAGCTTAAAGACTTTATCGGGAAAGTCAGGATCCTCAAAACCTGGTGGTTGACACACATATATCTCCTCATCAATGTCTCCGTAGAGAAAAACACATTTCACATCCATCTGATAGACCTTGAACTGTTTATGAGCAGCATGAGCGAGAAAATTCTATTTGCTTCAAGACGGGCGACTGGAGCAAAGACTTCAATATAATCAATCCCTTCCTCTTGAGTAAAACCTTGCACAACTAGTCTAGACTTGTTACGCACCACCACACCACGATCATCCGGTTTGTTCTTAAACACCCATTTTGTACCGATTGGGCATTTGTTAGGAGGCAAGTCAACCAAGGTCCAAACTTTATGCTTTCTGAATTATTGAAGCTCCAATTGCATTGACTCCACCCAGCATGGATCCAGTAGAGCAGCATGCACATTTTTCGGGACAGTTTGAGAGATGAAGCACGAGAAGAGGCAAATATTAATCAAACCAAATTGACTTCGCGTCCGAACACCATCAGTGATAGATCCAATAACGTTATCAAGAGGATTTTCTTTCAAAGTTTTCTACTCGGTGGCTGAAGGAAAGATGTTTGGAGAAATTTCACTCATAGATGGTGAAAGATTAGATGAGGGAGAATCAGGTGTTGGTGCTGGATCAAGCAATGGAGAAGATGTAGGTGATGAAGAATCAGGTGTTGGTGCTGGATCAAGCAATGGAGAAGATGAACTAACATCTGCTGAAATAGCTTCATTTGCTGACGAGTTGGAATGGACAGGTGATGGAGTGGAGGAGATAATAATGGTTTGAGCATTTGGAGCTGACGCATCATCATCGAAAACTGGAAGATTGAAAGAATTAAACACAGTATCGGAGTCAAAGAACCATGCTGGTTCAGATCGAACATCAGAAGAGTTAGACTCCTGCCAATCAACATAGAACGACTCTTGAACAATACGTGTTCTTTTGTTATAAACCCGATATGCCTTTTGAGAAGAAGGATAACCAACAAAGTAACACTCATCAGATACGGCACCGAACTTTGTCTTTTGAGATTGAGTATTCAGAAGAGTGCAAGAACAACCAAATGGCCGAAAGAAATCAATTAGAGGTTTCCTCTTATGAAAAAGTTCGTAAGGAGTCTTCATTTTGTCCTTCACAATCAACACTCGGTTTAGAACATATGAAGCACAGTTTACAGCTTCAGCCCAAAAGATAATGGGTAACGAAGATTCTATCAGCATTGTACGAGCAGCTTCAATAAGAGTGCGATTCTTCCGTTCCGCTATACCATTCTGTTGAGGAGTTCTTGCAGCACTAAATTGTCTCACAATCCCCCTTTGAGCACAGAATGAATCAAGAATCTGATTTTTGAATTCAGTGTCGTTGTCACTTCTCAGACCCATAACCTTTCTCTTGCTGATTGTTTCGATAGAAAGAATTATTTTCTGCAATTCCTCAGCAACCTCGCCTTTGTGTGCAAGAAACATTACCCATGAATATCTGAGAAATCATCTGTAACAACAAGACAATGATTTTTTAGCAATAGATTTAACGCTAATTGGGTCAAACAAATTAGTATGTAACAACTCGAGAGGACTAGATATGCTATTTAGAAGTTTTGGCTTATGAGGTTTCTTGCGTTGTTTGCCCTTGGCACAAGCCATACATTTTTCGTTAACAGAAAATTATTTTGAAGGGAGTCCTCTAACGAGATTGTTTTTTACTAATTTGTTAATTATTTTAAAATTAACAAGGCCTAATCGACTATGCCATAAAAGAGACTCAAAGGTTGAAGCTTTAGAAAGAAGACAAGTGGCAGTAGACTTTGACTCGCATATCAAGAAGATATGTATCATGTTTTCTTTGAGCACGCATAAGAATCAAATCATCTGGAATATCAATCTCTGATTTTAAAAATAGACATTCATCATATTTGAACAGAACGGTAATGTCTTTATCGCAGATTTGAGAAACACTCAGAAGATTAAATGCCAGCTCAGGAACATAGTTGACTTTTTTCAAGGTTAAAGAACCATTGGTAACTTCTCTTTGCCCAATCATATTTCCACCCTTTTTGTCACCAGCAAAAGCAACATATCCTCCATCAATAATCCGGTAATTGGTCAGCAAATCTTTCAGCCATGTCATATGTTTGGAACAACCACTATCTACATGCCACAAGCTGTTTACAATCTTAGTGGATGACTCCTGAAATGAATTAATAAACCAGTTAACCAGGTGTAATAGGAACCCAAGATTGAACAACTTTATCGTTAGATGAAACAGATTTTTTACAGAAGAAATTATTAACCATATTTGTTAATTTATTTCCAAAGCAGTTCCTATTAAGAGGACCATAAAGCAATGTAGGACAATTCTTGACAAGATGGTCCTCTTGACCACACCTGAAACAATGAGGTTTGAGTCTAGGTCTGTGATGTGATAGGATAAAATATGATCAATGATAATTTTCTCATCACATTCAGATATACTAGAATCAATGTCATTAAATGTCTCATACATGCCATGAGGTTGACGTTTATTTGAACAAGAATTATTATTTACAAAAATAGATGAATGTTCGTCCAACGCACTAGTAGAACTAGTTCCACTGGTACTGGTGTCAGATGAAGAGGTAATTCTTTCATTAGATAAATTCATATTTGATGGAGTGAAAGATGGAATGGGATGAGAAAAGAACTTTTCAAAACAATTAGTTTTAATTTGCTAAGTTGATTATGAAGAAAGATTAGTTGCATCATAATCATTACAAGAACAAAAGACATCACCACAATGAACTGAATTACAAGATGAAATAGAACCTTCATGAGAACATGAGACAACAGAGTCTGTTACAAGCGAACTAGAAACAAAAACAAAATTTAAACTTGACATGTGATCTAAAACAGACTGCTGACAATCAGGTGTATTAACCCACAAGTTGGTCCATAGTCG
Organism: Flaveria ramosissima; assembly: GCA_025215565.1. Taxonomy (NCBI): domain Eukaryota; kingdom Viridiplantae; phylum Streptophyta; class Magnoliopsida; order Asterales; family Asteraceae; genus Flaveria; species Flaveria ramosissima. The sequence goes on from CM046038.1 coordinate 38,613,753, forward strand.
TAGTCTTCATGAACGTGCTTAGAGTTAACCCCCTCTAAACCTGCAGACATACTGTCAGTATCTATTTTGATTAAATCATTAGAAGGATGAGGAACAGGCATAGGAGAATAACAGTATTTACTAGGCGAAGGATAATCCTATACGTTTTCATAACCCAATCTGTTTTAATCCTAACTCCCCGTTGAGATTTACATAGATCATCATGTTTCATTCCTGATATGGTCCATTTGTCTAACTTTGACTGATGGTTGCTTGCTTAAAATTCAGCAAGGGCAACCCTTTCAGTCAAAGTGTTAATCTTAACATTTCTTTCCAAAACGATTTGTTTTAAGTGATCATTTTCTTTTAAAGCCTCATTTAATTTAACAAAATATTTTGATTCATTGATTTTAAGTTCATCATTAATTCGCTTAAAATCCTTTTCATTATCAATTAATAGACGATTAGCTTTATAAATCCCAAATAATGTAATTTTACAAGCAGATGAGCACATATCATGTATTACCTCATATGAAAGTCCCATCACCATCCTTTTAGCAGCTAAGGCTTTTTCACATTGGCATACTAGAGTACTTGACTTCTTTTCTTGAATAGTAGTAGCATTATCATCATTATCCTTTCTTTGCCCAGTGCATGAACTTCCTTTCTCACTTAAACCTGCAGTTTAATTATCCCTAATTCCAGCATCTTTTTCTTCTTTCTCATTCACAGATGACACATCTTCTCTTTTGAATTCCTTGAAAATATCAAATCCATCTTTACCATCTTCCTTCTCATTCCTTTCAACAAACTCAGAAACTAAAGCATGATTTATCTCAGTTCTTGTTTCCTCAACCTCGGCACTCCAATCAAAGTTTGAAATCAAAGCAGACTCTGTTTTGTGATTCACATCTTCCTTCTCTTTCTTAGCTGTTAGTCTTGGAACTCTAGAATTACTAGGATCGGTGACAATTGGTAATGGACGTTCACGTTTGAAGTGTCCCAATTGTTTACAGTTAAAGCATCTCAATTTGGACTTATCAAATCCCAGTTTTGAATTAGATGTTTGACCACCAAAGTTCTTTCGTCCGGTTCTTTCCATATATCTTCAAGCTCTAAGGGTCAACATAGCCATCTGCCATTGGATATCAGTTTCTTCAAGATCATCAGGATCCACCAGATACATGTCTTCCATAGTCATTCCCTTCCCTTTCAACTCTCCAGCTACAAGTGCTTCATAGCTTTGAACGAACATTCCAAATAGAGCCATTGTTTCTGATGGAATTGAAGTTTCAACATTGGCCTTAGAATTACCCAGATCTCTTCCGACACTACTGTTTCCACCTGAGAAAGTACTTGTATTAATCCCTCCTTGAATTGAATTCTGTATTTGAGAATTTGCAGCGGATGATAATAAAACAACATTTTGTGAAAAACCAGATGTGGGCATCATAGTCTGGTTAAATTCCCGTCTCTTCATGTCCAACTCAAAGGATTTCAGCTTATTGATAATATCCATAAGCTTGTAGTTTGTGAACCCTCTTTCTTGTTAAAGCATCCTCACCTGAAGACTCCACTGAGGTGGAAGAGAATCAAGAAGCCTGTTAACTTGTTCACTATTGGAAAGCCTTTCATCATATTTCTTTAAGGTGCTTGAAACAGTTAAGAAACGATTTGTGAGATCTGTCAGACTCTCGTTCTTGTATCCAACAAAGGAATTGAATTCCATCTCAGCCTTAATGCTCTTATCCTTTACCAAATCTGCATTACTATCATAAAACTCGCATAGGGCATCGTAAAGAGATTTAGCATTTTTATTGCAGGACCGTTTAAGGGCTTAACTACAATTACAACACAACAACACAATGAGGAGAATAACTAATCTCTAATCAAACAGTGAACTGGGTAACCAAGGTGAAGCTAAGAACACAAGTAAGTAAAGAGACAGAACAAGAGAGTTGGGTTTCAAGGAGGCAGTATATTGCTTTCTCAAGTTCTCTTACAAGTGTTACAAAAGCATTCTCAAAAGATACAAGAACTTGAAATACTTATACTACAACCTACAGCCGGCCATACTTTGAAGGCCAGCTGGATACAATTGACTAGACACTAAAAAAATCAATTGTAGGATCAAAAGCATATCTGCCTTTTGACCTTGTGACTATGACATGCCATAGCTCACATCCTTTTACAATACAAAAAGGGATAAAGTACATAAAGTGGAAAGTTACAGACTCAAGACCTCAATGTACAGTTACCAAAAGCATGACCTTTTCACCAACTCATGTAAGTTGGTGACTTTACAGAGATGCAGCGGAAAAGGTGCTTTATGGAATAGTACATCAGATAAAGCATGTGTACTAAAAGTCTTCGGAAGAAATCTGTCTTCATAGGATGAGGTTCGGAAGACTTTGTCTCTGAAGCTTCGGAAGACTTCATGTTTGGCTTCGGAAGATATTGGTCTTGGCTTCGGAAGATTTTACACTTAGAGTATTTTCTAATGCTTTGTGTAAAACTTCCGAAGCATTCTTCACTTCAGTACTTAGTGCATGTTTGCTGAGACACTTAAACTGTTTTGGGTTGCATCAGACTTCAGGAATCCTTACAAACTCCCCCTAGGCTGATGCTACCAAAACACTTAGAAGATCTTCAGATGTTGGTAGTCTTCAGTACAATGGACCATTCCTTTCTTCATGAGATGGTCAGGATCATCAAGACTTTCATAGTATCTTCTCATCTCAAAGAGATCATGCAGAGGTAAGTTGATTATGTCTTGCCATGAGTAGACATTCTCAACACCTTGATCTCTTATAACAGTCCATCTCTCTGGATTGGTAGAGTATGTCCAGGATAAGATGGGTGTCTCACTAGTTAGAGGAGCCACTTGAATAGGAGTTGATTGGGCTGCCTCTTCATGCACTTCCTCAGGTTGATCTGATTCAGCCTGAGGTGCAGAGGTAGATGACTTTGGCTTCTTCTTCTTTGTCTTTGGTTTAGAAGCCATCCTCTTCTTCCTCTTGGTTGTCTTTAACTGAGAAGACTGGTCTGCAGCACCATGTTGATCATCAGTGTCTTTCTCAGTTGGGTGTTCCTCCCTCACAGGTTCAGAAGGAGAGGGAGTTTGACCCTGCCTAGGATCAGAAGATGAAGCTTGCTGAGGCTCAGCTGGAGGTGCTGGTTGAGGTGTCTCTTGTTGCTCAAACTTGACCTCCACTTCAGGTGGGACTTGACTTGGAAGAGAGTGCAAGTCAATAAGTCTCCACTCTTAATCTTCTGCTTGATCACCCTAATATGCTCATCCATAGTGGATAGAGCCATGGGGCCAAGTCTCCTTCCGGAGAATCCATACAGCTTCAAGAAGCTCACCATTCTTTGTCTGTCAGCAGACTTCTTTGCATTCTTTTGAATGGGGCTCTTGACTTTGCAGCTTCTTCCCTTAGTTTCCTTTTGGTTGTCTTTCTTTCCTTGACTAACTCAAGTTCAAGTTGCTTTAAATACTCAAACTCAATGAAGTCATAGGATAAAGGGAGAAGTGCATCTGCCTGATAGAAGCCTGTGGCACTCAGGTAGTTGATCATTTTGATCCTATCTTCCTCTTTATCTACCTGAGGTTCTTGTGGAACCACATCTTCTTGTGCAGGACTTTCTTGAACTGGTGAGAGAGTAGGAGCATGCTTGTAGAGTCTTTTTGTCTCTTCTCCTCTTTGAGTTGGAGAAGTATCATTGCATTCTCTTTCTCCTTCAACTCTTTCTTGACACTTCTGTCAGCCAGTTCATTCAGTTTCTTCTAAGGGGAGGGGAGATGATATCATCAATATCATAGTCCTGGTCTGTAAGTAAGTTTATCCTGACTTGCCCTTAACTCATCATCCTGAGTATTGTCTGGGGGGCAGCCCTGATTGCAGCTTGCATGAAGCTAGAGACCCAGTGGAACTTCTCCCCTTAGTCTCCTTTTCCTCTCTCTCTCTTCCTCCTCAATTTCCTCAGGAGTCATTATCCTTTTCCCTTTGTCACCAACAGACCTTTGTGACTCAGGGAGGATTGAGCTTGGCCTTCATTGCTTGGAGTAGCTTCCATGCTCTGGCCAGAGAGAGGCTGAGAAAAAACCTTCACCAGCAGGTGTCTCTGTTGGAGTTTGGACCTCAGCAGCAGTTGTTGATGATGAGACAGGGGTCTCAGGTTCTGTCACTGGGCCTTCAGTCAAGGTTCCCCTATGAAACTAATCTTAGGGTCCACCTCAACATCCAGTTGACCGATGACATTGCCTGATTCCCTAAGTCTCCTTCTTAGAGAGAACTCTGCCATGATCCTGTCTTGGATTCTTTGAGCCAGCCTATCAGCTTGTCTTGAATTGCTTGGGTTGACAAGTGGTAGGTTGACTAAATCCAGTCTTTCATAGAAGCTCAGGTTGGAATTGAAAAACTTCTTGTTGGCCTTGAACTCTTTGAAGTATGAGGGCTCTTCTGTCATCATCATACCTCCACCTTATGATTTGATTGTTAGTTCCAAGTGGTGGAGATGAGACAGCCCTTGGTATGCCTTCCTCAAATAGACTCCTGATGAGAGAGTCTATAGAGTCCACATTAATGTGAACTTGAGGAAGTTGCTGAGAATGCACAACAGCAAGTGAGGATGGTGAGTCCTCTATGTCCATTCTCTCTGAAGAACTCCCAGGTTCTGTGGTTGTAACAACTTTCTCCCCCTTTTTGGTAGCATCACCCACTTGCATAGGTGAGCTGGAGGATAAGTCAATCACTTCCACAGGTTCTTGTGTTCCTGGTTGAGCTCTCTCTTAAAGGTCTCCCAGCTAGTTTTTCCTGCAGATATGAAATCTGGAGTTGCTGATCATTGACCCTGTTTTGTAAGGTAGTCACCTGAGATTCCAAGTGACTAACCTTAGAGACTAAATAGGTGCATGTTTTTGACAGTTTTTGCACCTTTAGCCTCAAATTCCCCTCATCTTCATCAGAAGATTCATTGGGGGATGAGATGATTGGACCAAAGTCCTCTCTCTCACCACCAGCTTGAGTTTCTTGGCTGCTGGTTTTCCTCTGCTCACTGGCAGCCTCAGTTGAGATGCCAATGGGCTGAGTTGCCATGGTTGAGGTCTTAATAATGTGTAATCACTTTCAAAAGTGAGAGCCTCTTCCATATGGACATCCTGAACAGGTTCAGAAGTGTCCACTCAGTAACAGGTGACTGATGGGGGATAGACTGAGGAGAGTCAGAGGTACTCATCTCTCTTTGAGTAGGGGAGGAGAAGAGAGACTCATGGTACTCACTGAATCCTAAGTCTTCATCAGTGTAAAAGGATAGGTTGGGAATTGGTTGGTTGAGATCCAAAGGCTGGGGATGGTAGCTGTCCCCTGAAGGTTGTCCACTTGAGTGTTGAGACTCAGAGTGAAGGCTTAAGGTTGTGGGCTATTGGCTATGAGCTCATCAGGGTGAGCTTGAGGAACCTCAGCCCTGATAGGTGAAGTAATGGGAGTGGTTTGCTCCTCAGGAGAAGTGGGAGCTCAGAAGTGGGAGCTCGTCCACTTCTTCCTGTAAGGTTGAGTATTTGGGGGCCTGCACAGACTCAATAGTCTGAGCAGGGGTTCGTTTGGATTTTCTTTGGTAGGTGAGGGTGATTTCTGGTCTTTTTAATGGTAGGGACAAAAGAGGTGTGGGTTCAACACTAGCTTGTGTTGCTAGGTTGTCACCTTGAGCAATGAGCTCTAACATTTTTGGGACTAGGGCTGTTTCTACCCCAGAGAAGCCTACAGTTGGCTTCTTCATTATTTTAAAGATGCCGGGCTTCATCTGTCCCAATTTAAGAATATTACCTGTTTCCCTCAACTGTGAGCCCAGTTCACAGTTGAGAATGTGTTGAACATATCTAGGAAACATGTAATACTCTAAGGAGTCTAAGTTTGCAAGTAAATTAGTATATACAAATTGTGAATACCTGAACTTGACCCCTTGAACCATTCCATGAACTATGAAGGAGAGATCCTCAGGAATCTGGTCCCATCCACCATGCTTGTTTGACAAGCTGTGGATAACCACATGGAGCAGGAATTTCCATTGGGATGAGACCTTCCCTTTCCTAAAGGTCTTTACAGAGAAATCTCCTCATAGCCCATCTGCTCAAAAGAATGATTTACAGCTTCTTTTGGGAAGGACACCTCACCTTCTTCATCATCCAGCTGTAGATGTTGGTTAATGATGGCCGGAGTGATGAAGACTGTCCTTCCTTGCACTGTGGCAGACAGTGCCTTCTCCCCATCCATAATGACCTCTTGGCAGGTCTTCCAGAATTCAAGCAACTGATCCTCATATAGAGGAGGATCAATGGTCAGGGAGGTGAAGTAGTTTGACAGAGTCAAGAATTGGCAAATCTCTGAGAAACTTGCATCTTTCTCAGAGCTTAACAGAGCAACTTGATTATGTTGCCTGTGTAGTTGCATGGAGAAATCAGGGTTGTTTCTGCGGTTAAGGTTGGCCATTTTAGAAGCTTAAGGGTGAAGAAAGGTAGAAAGCAAAGGCGGTTTAGAGAATTAGGTTAGAGAAACAGTAGAATTGAGGAAGATAGTGGGAAAGAGGGGGAACCGTTGGGTATTTATATGAAAAGGGATTTGAACCAAAGTTAATGAAAGAGGATAAACTTTGAAATCCGAAAGTCGGTCCCACCTCTGAAAAAGTAGTTTACTTTTGCTCAAAAAGTAGTTTTCTTGGAATTCGAAAAGCTTCCGAAGTTTATTTGTCTTCGGAAGTTTTGATTTAAAAAGCTTCCGAAGCTAAAATGGCTTCGGAAGATTTTCCTGAGAGTCTTGATAATTTATGCTTCGGAAGAGAAATAAACCTTTGAATGCTTTGTATGAAAATAAACAAAGCTTCCGAAGGTTAATTTTGCTTCGGAAGGAAAAGGTTCTTGAAAATAGATAAGTGTCTGAGATAAGAATTTTAAGCTTCGGAAGATGAATCTTTACTTCTTCCGAAGGTAAAATCTCTTAGACAGTTATTTATTTTAAAGACATGTTTTTCTTCCGAAGATAAAATCTTATCTTCCGAAGTATCAGAAATTTTCAAGAATCTAAGGAAAGTCTTCAAAAAGAATTTTACATCCAAAGAAAACATGAGCTTATGAAAGTGATGAACTAGACAACTTAGGACACACATATTTTAAGAAGAAATAATTAGAATTAGTTTTAATAAAAAGTCTACTCAAAGTTAATCATCCCAATAGCTGATATCAGATACTTAAATCTCTGTTCATCAAAAGCTTTGGTGAACAGATCAGCATATTGTTCATCTGTATGAACTTTGACTAGTTTAATTAATCCTTTTTCATAGTTATCTCTTATTAAATGATACCTGATGTTGATGTGTTTGGTCCTTGAGTGCTGCACAGGGTTCTCAGTGATAGAGATAGCACTATTGTTGTCTATGTGGATAGGAGTCTCTTTGAAGTTAAATCCATAGTCCAGCATCTGATTTTGAATCCAAAGCACTTGAGCACAGCAGCTTGCAGCAGCAATGTATTCAGCCTCAGCAGTTGATGCAGACACACAGGATTGTTTCTTGCATTGCCATGAGACCACCCTTCCACCAAGGAATTGACATCCCCCAGATGTAGACTTTGCAGTCATATTGCAACCACCATAATCACTATCTGTATAGGCATACAGATTGAAATTTGGATTCTTTGGATACCATAGACCAAGTGTTGAAGCACCTTTGAGGTATCTTAAAATCCTTTTCACAGTGATTAAGTGAGACATCTTAGGGTTGGCTTGATATCTTGCACAAATACATGTAGCAAACATGATATCAGGCCTGCTAGCTGTAAGATACATAAGAGACCCAATCATAGCCCTGTATAAGTGTTCATCTACACACTCCCCCTCAAGATCTGGACCAAGGGAGTGGTTTCTGGCTATGGGTGTCTTAGCAATCTTACAATCAGTCATATTGAACCTCTTGAGTATGTCTTGAACATACTTTGACTGACTTATGAAGATGCCATCTTCAACTTGCTTCACTTGAATTCCCAGAAAGAAGTTGAGTTCTCCCATTGAACTCATCTCAAATCTGTCCTTCATCAGCTTCTCAAAGTCTTTGCAGAGCTTTGGATTAGTTGAACCAAAGATGATGTCATCAACATATACTTGAACCAGCAATAAGTCATTTCCCTGTCCTTTGATGAAGAGGGTTCCATCTATAGTACCTCTTCTGTATCCATGCTTGCAGAGATACTTAGATAGTGTCTCATACCACTTTCTGGGTGCCTGATGCAGCCCATAAAGAGCTTTGTCAAGCTTGCAGACATAATCAGGATGATCAGGGTCTACAAAACCAGGTGGCTGTTTGACATAAACCTCCTCATCAATCACTCCATATAAGAAAGCACACTTTACATCAAGTTGGTAGACCTTGAAGTTCTTGGATGCAGCAAATGCCAGGAATATCCTAACAGCTTCTAGTCTTGCTACAGGAGCAAAGACATCAGTGTAGTCAATCCCTTCTTCTTGTGTGTATCCTTGAACAACTAGTCTTGCCTTGTTCTTGATGATGATTCCCCTATCATCCTTCTTGTTTCTAAAAACCCATTTGGTTCCAATGGTAGTCTTCCCATGAGGAAGAGGACAAAGGTTCCAAACTTTCTGCCTTTTGAATTGAAGCAGCTCTTGTTGCATAGCTTCAACCCAACTTCCATCCTTTAGAGCTTCATCAACTTTCTTGGGCTCTATCTGAGATAAGAAACAAGAGTGAAGACAAACATTTGCTTCATGGGTTTGTCCTCTTGTTCTTACCCCTGTGACAACATCTCCAATGATGTTTGTGGTGGGGTGAGACTTGTGGATCCTTAGCTGAGGGATCACAGCAAGTTGCTGGGAAAGATCTAAATTTGAGAAATTTAAATCTGGTCCTGAAGATTCACCCTCCACATTATCACACTTATCAAGATTAACTTGATCCAATGAGTGTGAGACATCATTGATGTTGTCATCTATGGTGTGGTTATTAGCATCAAGAAATTCCTGATCACTATCACCATCACCATTGTTGTCTTCTACAAGTGAGGTATCTTTATCTGGTTGAGAGGCCTCTGAGCTGGAATTTGAAGGCATGCCAGATGTATCAGCTGAATTTGTCATTGTTGTGCTGATAGAAACCTCATTTGCTGAAGTAGTTCCAACTGGAGCTGAAGATGTATGAGTTGAAGATCTTCCTAGCTCAAATCTTGGATCAGGATCACCTGTATTTAGATTTTCTGCAGATCCTGAAACATGCTCACAAGATTTGTTAAAACAGTTGGTAACTAAATCAAGATCAAACAGCCAATCCGGACCAGAACCAGCCACACAGGGAGTGTGCTCATTGAAAGTCACATTGGCTGACTCCTCAACAATTCTAGTTCTGAGATTGTATACTCTATAAGCTTTAGCTTGAGAAGAGTATCCAATGAAATGTCCATCATCTGATTTCTCAGCAAACTTGGCAATTTGATCTTTGGTATTCAAGATGGTGCAGGGACATCCAAATGACCTGAGAAAACCAATGAAAGGTTTCCTCTTGTGCCAAAGTTCATAAGGAGTCTTACCATGTGTCTTAACTACTAAAACTCTGTTTTGCACATAGCAAGCAGTATTGACTGCCTCTGCCCAGAAGGTGATAGGCAGTTTAGAGTCAGACAACATAGTTCTTGCAGCTTCAATAAGTGTCCTGTTTCTCCTTTCAGCAACTCCATTTTGCTGAGGAGTCCTGGGAGCACTATATTGTCTTGTAATACCTTTTTCATCACAAAATGCATCAAGGATTTGGTTCTTGAATTCAGTTCCTTGATCACATCTTATGGTTTTGACCTTGTGATCACATTGATTCTCAACTTTTAAGATGAAATTCTTCAGAATCTCAGGGGTTTCATCCTTAGTTCTAAGGAAGAAGACCCAAGTGAATCTTGTAAAATCATCTGTGATCACCAGACAGTAAGAGGTCCTTCCTAAACTCATTACACTGGTGGGGCCAAAGAGATCCATATGTAACAAGTGTAGGGGAGTAGTGATGGAGTTCTTTTCCTTAGGCTTGTGAGATACTTTGTGTTGCTTCCCTTTCAGGCATGCCACACAATGATCATCACTAGTAAACTCTTTCTTTGGCATTCCAGTTACCAAGTCATGTTTAATTAATTTATTCATGTTCTTAAAGTTTACATGGCACATTCTTTTATGCCATAGGAAAGACTCATCACTATTTGCTTTAGATAGAAAGCATGAAACTTCTCCTGAGGGAGATGTTTCTTGCAAATCCATCTTGTACATGTTCCCTTTCCTGGGGGCTCTGAGCAGGATATGCTCATGAGGAATGACCACACCAGGCTTGAGAACAATGCACTCATGCTCAGTAAAGAGCATGTTATGACTCTGATCACAAAATTGGGATACACTCAGAAGATTGTACCCAAGCTCCTTAACAAAGTTTACCTTCTCAATGCTGAGCTTACCATTTGTGACCTTGCCCCTTCCAGAAATGTAACCACCTTCATCTCCTCCAAAAGCAACTGGTCCTCCATCAATTCTCTCAAAATTGTGGAGTAGAGACCTATTGCCAGTCATGTGCCTGGAACAGCCACTGTCAATTATCCAGACATTCCTGTTGGTCTTGAGCTGTTCCTGCACAGAGAAGATGATTAGTTACATTTGGAAACCCAAGCCTTACTTGTCTTGGGCTCATTAACAGTAAAAGAAGGTAATGCAACAGTAATAGATCCTATGGTTGTACTATAGGGATCTTCAGCTGTTGTTGATGGAGAAACCTCAGTCATTTGGTCTTTCTTAGACTTCCACACCACCTTTGGAGTCTTGGACTTGACCTTCAAAACCTTAGAAGCTTTTAGAACTTCATAAGTTTTGATGACTGATCCTTCGGAAGAGTCTACAGTCACTGCAGCAGACTTTAGTGCTTCGGAAGAATTCCTTTCTTCCGAGACCAACTTTGCTTCCGAAGGTAATTTTCCACTTACCTCCTTCTTTGATTTGGAGCTTCCGAAGGAAACAGACTTTCCTTCCGAAGCTTGAGATTTCTTGAGACTCTTTGTTTTGGTCATGTGGACAGTACTTTTAGGATTGTATGGGCAATCCTTAGCAATGTGAGAAGTACTTTCACACATAACACATAACATTATCTTCTTCAAAGAAGTCTCCCTTTGAGAACAAGACTGACTTTGGTCACATCCCTCTCCATCTTCATCTTGGTAGATGCTGAGACAGTTCCTTGGGCTGTGAACTGTTCTTGGAGTTTGATGGTCCAGGCTGTGCAGCAGTGGTACACAGCAGATCAGTCTTCTTCTTGGTACTGAGATGATTTGAACAAGAACCATGACTCTTAGCTAAGGAGTCTTGGTTGATGTCTTCAGTCCTTACTACTTTGAAACCTGCAGAGATAAAAACTTGTTTCTGCTTAGCATCAAAAGTAGCCTTGATTTCTTGAGCCTTCTTTGCTTTTCTTTTGCTCTTTCTGATCAAGTTCTTTCTTTTGGACTTGGTCATCCCAGTTGATTTCTTCTCCTCAGAAGGATAGTGGCCCTTGGGAGAATCCTCTTCTTCACTCTTCTCAGAGGAATTCTTCACTATCACTTCTTCATCATCCTCACTTACAGGATCTATGAGAGGAAGCTCATCTTCACAAGTTCCACACCTAGGAGATCTTACAGACAAGATTGTGTGTGGAGGAGCTATCTCATTTGATCCTAGTCCCTGTCTATTTTGATAACAAACTTTGTTGTGCAGGGATGAGGATATCATGTTCTTGAAGGTCTCTTCTTCAAGAACACTTTTCTCTGCCTTGGCTTTGCTGATCACAAGCTCAGCCTGGCACTCAGTTAACTTAGTGATGAGATCTTGGATCTGAGTTCTGAAATCTGTATGTTCATGTTTTAGTACTGAAATGGTTTTCTCCAAGTCTTCTATCTTTAACTTGTAATCATTTTCAGACTTTCTAAAATCAGATTTTAATATGTTTAATGACTCAAGATCAGATCTCATCTCTAGGTTATAGGACCTGTATCTATTTACTTTAGCAATGCATTCAGGGGAGCAAAGATGTTCCAATACCTTGGCTTCATCATGGTCAGCCATCAGTGCTTGGTTTGGAGAAGCATCCTCCACCTGAAAACTCCAGTCAAAGCCTCCTTCTTCAACAGCAACAGCAGCATGTTGCTTTGTCTTCTCAGCTTGAGGAGCTTTGTCAGCAAAGTTTGGTCTGGGTTGTGTTTGGCCCCCATTTTTAGGTGCCTTACACTCCCTGGCAAAGTGACCCATAAGGTTACAGTTGTAACATTTAACTTTGCTTTTATCCAGCCCAAACTTGCTGCTGGTAGCATTGCTTGGGAATCTTCTTCCTGTCCTCTTGTAGAACTTCTTGGCTCTGTGAGTGAGGAGAGCCATCTGCTGAACTATCTCCATGTATTCCAGGTCATCTGGATGGATACAGTCCAGGTCTTCAAGAGTGAAGAGATAATTCCCACAGCTTTCATCTGCAGACACAAAGGCTTGAGAAGAACTTGTCTCTTGGAATGGGCTTCCTTGAGTAAAGTTCTCCCTTGGTGTCTCCGGGAAGGTGATGAAAGGACCCTTTTGTGAGTTGTCAGGGTAGCATAAGAGATGATGCTGAGGTTCTATGCTGTCCCTTTCAACCACATGAAGGGCTGAACCCATTTGATTGTTGGAGTTGCCAGATGAACCTTGCATGTTCATCTCCATCTGGTACCCACTGAGAATCCCATACAACTCTGTAAGAGTAAGAGTCTTAAGGTTCTCAGTCTCTTGATCACCACACAATAGTGTGTCCATTGCCTAGGAAGTGATGACATGAACTTCCTTACAATGTCCCTGTTCTCAAGAGGAACTCCTCCATCCACTAGGGTATCCACAATCTCAACATACCTGAAGTATTGTTGAGTCATGGTCTCACCTGCCTTGAAGGTGAAATTTTCAAACTGCTGCTTCAGAAGATCTTTCTTATTCTCCTTGGCTTCAGAGGAGCCTTCATACATCAGCTTCAGTGCATCCCACAGCTGCTTGGCTGTCTTGCACTTTTTGAAGCCTCTGTATACAGAGTTTGGGAGAGCAGTCTGAAGAGCAGTCATGGCCTTCCTATCAATTTCTACTCTTTTTCTATCTTCATCTGAGTAGTTGGCCACATCTTTAGGAATCATACCAGCACCAGTAGCAGAGGGGGTGCTGGGTATGAAAGGTCCATTCTCAACAGATTCCCACATTCTTGAATCAAGAGACCTGATGAAGCCTTCCATCCTCATGCACCAGGTGTCAAAATCATCAAGAGTGATCAGTGGGGATTTGTTCATGGTTCCAGTCTCCATATCAGTCTTAGAGATGGCAGCCATTTGAAGAGTTTAGCTTTTGTGTGTTGTGAGGGATCTTAAGATGGTTAGATCTTATATCAAGAGCCTGGAAAGCTCTGATACCAATTGCAGGACCGTTTAAGGGCTTAACTACAATTACAACACAATCACACAATGAGGAGAATAACTAATCTCTAATCAAACAGTGAACTGGGTAACCAAGGTGAAGCTAAGAACACAAGTAAAGTAGTGAGACAGAACAAGAGAGTTGGGTTTCAAGGAGGCAGTATATTGCTTTCTCAAGTTCTTTTACAAGTGTTACAAAAGCATTAAGAAAAGATACAAGAACTTGAAATACTTATACTACAACCTACAGCCGGCCATACTTTGAAGGCCAGCTGGATACAATTGACTAGACACTAACAAGATCAATTGTAGGATCAAAAGGCATATCTGCCTTTTGACCTTGTGACTATGACATGCCATAGCTCACATCCTTTTACAATACAAAAAGGATAAAGTACATAAAGTGGAAAGTTACAGACTCAAGACCTCAATGTACAGTTACCAAAAGCATGACCCTTTTCACCAACTCATGTAAGTTGGTGACTTTACAGAGATGCAGCGGAAAAGGTGCTTTATGGAACAGTACATCAGATAAAGCATGTGTACTAAAAGTCTTCGGAAGAAATCTGTCTTCATAGGATGAGGCTTCGGAAGACTTTGTCTCTGAAGCTTCGGAAGACTTCATGTTTGGCTTCGGAAGATATTGGTCTTGGCTTCGGAAGATTTTACACTTAGAGTATTTTCTAATGCTTTGTGTAAAACTTCCGAAGCATTCTTCACTTCAGTACTTAGTGCATGTTTGCTGAGACACTTAAGCTGTTTTGGGTTGCATCAGACTTCAGGAATCCTTACAGTACTTAACTTAATATTCAATAATTTACTAAAATTAAATCCATTTTGACCGGTTAACCAAACTTGCCTAACCCACCCATTTTATCCCCCCATAAGGGAAACAACTAGTAGAGGTATTTAGGTGATTAAATCCCGACAATCAGGTAAATTCAATATTGGCGATAATGGAACAAGCACCCGCTTCTAAAGCTTGTCAATTGTCTACCTCGCCGCATTGTGCCAGCTTCCTACTAGCGATTATATACTTAAGTGTTTAGATAAAATAACACTTAAATCAAATAATATTAATTATAAAAATATAAATAATAAATGTATATATTTTAATATTAATTTAAAATATTATAAATAAGATAGTACTTAAAAGAAATGTATTTTAAATAATGTATTAATTGGGAGAAATTTATTAAATATTGACAAATTAGAAACTATTGTATGTAGCACTTATACCTTGTGTTAAAAAAGTTATAATAGGCATCTCAAATTTTAAGTAACATTACAAGTGTGTCTTCATCAAATATTTTATAGAGTTAATTACGCAAATGGTCCCTATGGTTTACTGAAAATAACAGGTTTGAGTACTAAGGATTTTTTGTAACAAGTATGGGTATTGTGTTTTCAATTTGTAACAAGTTAAGGTATTAACACTAACAGACGTTAACTTTTCAGTTAAATCTAAGGACATTTTCGTCGTTTTACCTTACATGGACTATTTATGTCATTAATACATAAAATGGACTGTTTGTGTAACTTTATATATACATATAGATATATGAATGAATAGACACTCACACACACACACACACACTTTTCTCATGTTCTGAAACTAACTTCACCACCACCACCGTTCCCGCTGCCCCCCACCGCCTGCGACCATCTCGCCACCCCCACTGCCTGCGACCATCCTCGCTGCCCCCACCGTCTGCGACCATCCCTGCCGCCCCTACCGCCTGCCATTAACCACACCGCCCCCACCGCCGGTGAACATCCCCGCCGCCCCACCGCCTGTGACCATCCCCACCGCACTATCATCATTATCTCATAAGATCCCCTTCTCTCTTTCCCTTGTTATAGGTAGGCTGATTTGGGGTGGTGCGGTGGTCGCTCGTGGGTGTTTGTGGTCATGTGGTGGTTCAGATCTCGATTACGGTTTAGATTTCTTCTGATCATTGTCGATTTATTGTGAACAAAAGAACGACAAGTTGATTTCTTGTGACCAATACTCAATGAGGATTCAGATCTAAATTAGGGGTGTTCGTGGGTGTTCGGTGGTGGCTGGTGGGTAGGAGGTAAGCTGATTTCTTGTGAGTTGTGACCATTGCTTGAGCAGGAGGTAAGATGATGATGGTTAGATGGTGATAGATGGTGGTGATGTTGGGTGGATGATGGATTGATGGGTAGACAGTCACTAATAGAGATAGATGACGATGGTGAGGAAGATGTACAGGGTGGTGGCCGATGTTGGAGGGCGCTGGTGGTGGCTGGTGTTGGCGGCGCTGGTGGTGGTCGACAGTGGTGGCCGCCCATGGTGGTGGTGAAACTAGTAAAGGTGTGATCGTATATATGTGTGTATAACTGTATATGTATGTATGTATGAATATATATTGAATAACACAAACAATCTTTTATTTATATTAAATGACACAATCAGTCCCTCTGTTAATACAAATAGTCATTGTAAAGTAAAAAGACAAAAATGCCCTTGGATTTAATAGAAAAGTTAACTTCTTTTAGTGTTAATACCTTAACTCTTTACAAATTGAAAACACAATACCTAAACCTGCTACTTTTTTTGCTTAGCACCCAAACCTGTTATTTAAGATAAACCACAGCGACAATTTATGTAATTAACTCTATTTATATAATAGTATAGATAATATGGATATAGATTATTATTATCATTATTATTATAAAGTATTTAGTGATAGTTAAGTATTCAAATAAGATAATACTTATTTATAAATTTAATTATTATTTTTTTATAATGATAAAAGTATTTAGTAATTATATTAAGTGTTCAAATAAGATAATACTTATTAATAAATTTAAACATTGATTTTAAATTATTATTATTATAAGAAAAATATTCAAATACAAAGTATTCTAAACCTAAAAAGTGCAAGAAGGATTAAGATGTTAACACGAATAATTTTGATTAAAATTAGGTTGGGTAAAATTGATAAGAGAAATGTTTAAAGGTTTTTAAAACTAAAAGTATAAGACGTAATCTCAACCATCCACCTTCTTAATCAATGATTGAGATCAAATTGTAGGGAAAAGTTTGTTAGATTAGTATTTTAAAAAATAACCACTTTTGTTGACTTTTTGCAAGTTCCCCATTTTTTTAAACGTTCGTAACTTTTATATACGACATTAACTTTTTATAAAAATTACACCATAGAAACGAGCGTTTTTTATATTTAAAATGAGTATAGTGTTGTTATATAAAAAGATTAAAAAATTACGTTTTTAAGCTCATATCTCGTCATTGTGTCTTTAGTGCAGTTTATTGTATCTTTTTGTTGGTTATTGTGTTAATTTTAAATACTATTGTTTTTTTCTAAAATGGTGAATTTTAAAAAATATAATGATAAAATAACATTGTTGTGTATCTCTAATATGTAAAATACAATAATAAATTAACAACTAATTATGTACTTCTAATGGTAAAACACAATGAATAATAACAAGTTTATGTGATCCATTAAAAAACAATAACAAAAATAACACATTGTGATATTTTCACCACTATGAGTTTTGAAAACTAGATTGGTGAAAGTATATCATTGTGTCTTCTAATTGTAAAACATAATGATAGATAACAATTTTATAATCTATAAAAACAATGACAAAAATAACACAAAATGATCTAAAACGTAAAATACAATGATTAATACACATAACAAATGATATAAAATATATGACACTATGAACTGATATTTGACACAATGAACATATAAGACACAATGAGCTGACGTATTTGACACAATGACCAAAATGCACTTCTCTTTAAAACAATAGAAGGACACGTGTCAAGCCCACAATCCTTCTTAGGGTTTTTAGATTAAACATCCTTTTTAGTATAACCTTACCCAATTGATAATGTTTCCCTTCTTAAGTTCCACCTATTTTTAAACATTCATAACTTTTACATACGATATTATTTTATTTAAAAAAGTATACCATAAAAACGAGCCTTTTTTAATCTTTAAAGCGCGTATAATGTTGATATAAAAAACAAAGTTTTTTTTAACTCATTGTATAATTTCGTTAGATTATTGTGTAATCTTCGAATTGGTAAATATTAAGCAATTATCCGATGATAAATACACAATAAACTTTAAACATAAAAAATATACATTTCTTATCATTATGTTATTCGAAAATCATCATTTTAGAAAACACAATGCATAACACAATGGTTAACATTAGACACAATGGGTAAACACAATGAGTAGCACTAGACTCGATGATTAACAATAGATAATATGAGTTGCTTTGGTGAGAATTATAAAAATACATGATCAATATTACATAATGAACTAAAAAACATAACAAAATTACATATTTAGTTATGTTATTTGAATATCATAATTTTAAAAAAACACAATAGTTAACATTAGACACAATGGGTAACACAATGACCAACAGTAGACTCGATGATTAGCAATATACACAATGAGCTGATTGATGAGAATTACACAATAACCTCATCAATATTACACAATGAACTGGAAAAAAACATAAAAAAATTACAAATTCACCATTGTGTTTTTGAGAATTACACAATGACCTGATCAGTATTACACAATGAACTAGAAAAAACATTAAAAAATTAAAAATTCACCATTGTGTTATTTGAAAATCACCATTTTAAAAAACACAATGATTAACATTAGACACAATGGGAAACACTAGACTCGATGATTAGCAATAGACACAATAAACTGCTTGATGAGAATTATACAATGACTTGATCACGATTACACAATAAAATGAAAACGTAAAAAAATACATTTTTAGCATTGTGTTATTTGAAAATTATCATTTTTTTAAAACATAATGCAAAACAAAATGGTCAATATTAGCCACAATGATCTGATTAATATTATATAATGACCTGATATTACACAATGAGCTGACGAATATCACACAATGACTTGAAATTTCGTGAAAAAACTTCGTTTTATATGCATCAAAATTATAAGTGTTTTAAAGATAAAAAAACGTTTGTTTTTATGGTGTAATTTGCGTTAAAATAATATTGTATGTAAAAGTTACTAGTGTTTATAAAAAATGTGGAACTTGAAAATGTGAGTAAGACTAAAATACCCTTGGCCTACCGTTTAAAGTTTCAATTATTCACTATCATGCCATTGGATTTTCTTAGCCATTGGATCTAAGATCTAATGGATAATAATCCTTCTCATCCTTTTTAGTTTTTCCTCATTTTTTTACAATAATCCTACCCTTATTATAATATGGTATATAATGTAGTGAATTAAATAATTTTACATTATTAAATAATGTATTAATAATAGGATTGAGGTCTGTTGTTGTCACGCTTTGTTTGATTGAGGTATGTTGTTGTCACGCTTTGTTTGATTGAGGTATGTTGTTGTCACGTTTGCTTGAACGTGACAACAACAGACCTCAATCAAACAAAATGTGACAAGAGTAGATATCAATCAAACAACGTTGCACGTTCGAACAAAACGTGAATATCAATTGAAATCACACAGCAGACCTCAATCGAACAACATGAGTTAGAGTTAATCGAAACTTTTAAGTCGAAGCGTCCGGTCTCACTAGTCGCTTCATATGTTTTTTAGTTTTGATTGAATATTAATTGATTAATTTGTTATAATTAGATAATTAGGGTGTTGAGAAAGACTAAATACCCTAATATTTAACGGAGATATTAACGGAGTTAGTGGAGTGGATGAAAATGACAACATTTGTTAAACTAGAGTGACTGAAATCACAAAAAAAAAAATTGAAATGGCAAATTCAGCAAACATCAGAGACAAAAATGACATTTTACTCTAAAAGTAGAGTAAATTACATATATCGTCCCCGAGGTTTGCTCAAATTTCACCTTTCGTCTCTGGGTTTGAAAAATTACATGTTTAGTCCTGAAGTTTGAAAAAAATAACACGTTTCGTCCCTGTGATTGATGGCCGTTAAAAAGTCCGTTAGTTGTGTGTCAAATGACTATTTTACCTTCTTAAAAATAAAATAATTATTAGTTATACCTGGGACCCCAACCCAACTTCTTCTTCTTCAACTTTCTTAACACCACCACCACACCTTTGTGACTACCCATCTCCGGCAGTCACCACCTCTACCACATACCCATATCCGGTAGCAGCGTTTGGAGCTTTGACTTCAAATCGTTGAATTTCTGTTACTCCGACATATTTCTAATTATGAGAAACAATTCATTCATGATTTAACAAGTATTTAGTTTTAGCAAAAGGATTACCTTGGGAAGACCTGTGAGAGTTTGGGCTCCCGATATTGGCTTCTCTGTTGCCAGATGTTTGATTGGTTAGACCTTGATTGTTCTTTGGACATGGAAGGTCAAATGATTTGGACCCAGGGGTACTGTGTTGGTTAGTTGGTGAATTGTTTAGAGCTGTTGGCCAAGATGGGAGCTGTTAGCCAAGATGGGGACTCAACACCAAGATGGAGTTGGGTGGTTGCTAAAGAAGGAATAGTGAATGTTCCGTCACCACCTTGTGCTGATTCAATTATTCGTTTTAGTTTTGTAAGCGAACGGTTAACCTTGTTTATCTTACGAGAAGACCGGAGATGGGTATGTGGTGGTGGTGGCTGTGGAGATAGTAGTCACAAAGGTGTGGTGATGGTGTTAAGAAAGCTGAAGAAGAAGAAGTTGGGGTGGGGTGAGGTTTCAAGGTATAATTAATAATTATTTTATTTTTTAAGAGGGTAGAATAATCATTTGACATACTAGCACGGTACCCGCGCGATGCGGCGAGCGTAAAAAATTTAAAATCATTAAATAGTTTAAAAGATCATTGATGCATTAAAGTAATACACGAATAAATAAATACAAATTTTAAACATAAGAATTTAAGAAAAAAAATTGGTACTCATTTTGTTCAATGGTGAAGTAATCTAATCATGATGAGATAAGTTTAATCGAAATGCTCGCACATCCAACTGATCTCAACTATGTTGGCCCACCACCATTTGTCATCCGGAGGAAACCCATGAACATCCGTTATTTCTTGTTGATTGACCGCTACATCTTCTGAACGTTGGTTTTCGAAATTATTCTCCACTTTGACATAGTCATCAGTAGCTAAAACAGGTTTCGAAACTGAAAATGCAATAAATTTTTTAGTTTATTACATGCGATTTTAGCATAACTAACAATGTTAAATCACACAAATAATTAGATAGAATTTGAATTTTATAAGTTAAAGTGACATCGGACACATCTTTGAAAACATTCTTCGTCTCCTCTATATTAGATTTTTATATTATGTAAAAGTAAATAGAATAAGTTAGTGTGTGATAAGTTGTGCAATTATTTCATAAATAAAAAAACCTTTAGCGGTAAAAATATGCAAAGATTATTAATGAAAAATGACATCAAGAATATCAAACATATGCTAAAAAATGAGAAAAATAATAGTCTTAGGTTTTGGCACACGTACATTTTCATCTATCACGTAATACTTCCCGATATACAATATTTGAGGTGTACACTTTGGCCCGTTTGAATTTTTTGGAAGGATGTACTAACACTTTTGTATTTTCCTTTGATATCCCTCTTGATAAAGCAACATAAAGTTGTCCATATGAAAAAACAGATTCTGGAAGATAAACACCAACATAGGGAATCGTTTGACCTTGAGCTTTATTGATTGTCATGGAAAAGCTAAGTCGGATGGGGAACTGTTTTCGCTTCAACTTGAAAGGAAACATGTCTTCTTCAGAAAGAGATAGAGGGATTCTAGGCAGAAATACTCTTTTTCCAATATGCTGACCGACAGCTATTTCGGCATCAATAACATTTCGTTGGAAACCTCTACATATCAAACGCGTGCCATTACATAGACCGTGGGATGGATCTATATTCCGTAACAATATGATTGGGCATCCAATTTTCAAACGAAGTTTATGAGGCGGTAGACCACTAACAATTAGTGAGTTTAAGAACTCGACCGGATAAAAGTTATGACAATCATCTTCTATTTCATCAAAATTGTAGTAAACCTTCTCCTCCCCTTGAAAATATCAATCATGTGATCATTAATCTCATCAACACTCTCATTTGGTGTGGATAATATTACTCGGTTGATTATATAATTAGAAGGATGTACATTTTATTGAATCGATTGTTCTGTAGGCATTGATCAAATCTATTATGCAGTTTTCTTTATTAACGCATGGAATAGTAATTTCGTCTGGTATGCAGATGAAGCTTCCTTCGATTGGCTCTTCAGTTCCATCATCTACTCTCAAAAGAAAATCAGAAAACCATGGGTCATTCCGCGCTCTCATGTTTATGGTCAACCGCATCTTTTTCGTCACGGACCACAATGGTGTCATTCGTAGGCTAGAGTCGACAATCTGCGCACGAGTGCCGTGTTTAATGACTGGCAACACC